>JAMQGT020015358.1:0-96782 GCA_024447675.2 Pterophyllum scalare | reverse complement strand
ATGTGTTAGTTGTTCCTTGGTTCCATTACGTATTGCTGCAGCATGGCATAGCTACTGATGTAGACCTTTCAGTCACTTTTCTCACATGACACATTAACTTGTTTTACACTAGCTTACTGGCTGCCGTGTGCAGTATGAGCTCTCCTCCTCCGTGCATCACCAATCCCACAAATTAAAAGCCATACAAAGTGCGGTCTTTAGACGCAATGCTTCCCTTCCCTTTCTCACGGGTATGACAGTTTTATGGCCGTTATCTTTGCTGCTAGTGTGCAGTGGCACTAAGAGATACTTACAGGTCTATGTATAGAAAGGATAAACCACGTAATATGCCCCTCCAAGAGATCAGCTATCCCAGCTGTGGCCCTGCTCCGGCCTGTCCAAGTTCAGCTGATCCCCTTAGCAGCAGGTCCATTATGTTGTCGGGATATTTGGATAACACTGTGAGGAAGTAAGTGAGACATCCGCTGTGTATATGTGTTCCAGTCAGAGTTAACGCACCTGAAAGTGTAGAATGGCAAGGGATTCTCACAGAATAGAGACATAATCATGAGCCAGATTGTTCATTTTCTGACCTGTAAAGAACTGAAAGCTGAATACTAAAATGTTATGTCACTGTGTCTGTGGTTGTATATATTATTATTATTATTACTATTTTAGTAGCACAATAGCATCGTTCAACCAGTGAACTTTGGTTCTGAGCCTCAAGCCTTCTTCTAAATTGTCTTTAAGTAACTCAGTGAATCCCTGCCAGCTGGTTTATGGCTCTGCCTGATTTGTTCTGAGAATTTCCCCGTTGGGGAAGTATCACATTATTATTGCATCATTTATCGGCAGTGCCGGCCGTAAAGTTCATTTCTTCTGAGGTAGAGTAATAATATTCTCTTCACTTCTTCAAAGTAGTAATCCTTTTTTTTTTTTTCCCCAGCTGCCAACTTTCAAACTTGGCTTTAAATCGGTTTTATTCAATCCAGCTCCGGGCTTATGCTATTAAAATGTCTGCAGAAGAAACACGAAGGTCAGATTCTGCACATAAGTAAGACGATTCGATTTTCTAATCTTCACAACAACTGCTTCCCTTTGTGGCGTGGCTCAGTCTATACATCAAACTCGCTGCCCGTGCTCCCCACGGAAACTGGAGGGAAATCTCAGCTCTCAGCACTTAGCTGATCCTGTGTGGCTGAAATCAGCAGCAGATGCACATTCTCCCCAAGTCCCCCCCAACTTTCACTCAGCCCGAGGAAGAAGCAAGTGTATACACACAGCCTTATAAAGGCTGTATAGAGTGGGAGTGAGAGTGGGAGGAGAGGAGATTGCTGGTGCCAAACACTGTGGGTGAATGAATCTGACAGAAAGAATAGGAGAAGCAATAGTCATGCCTCTGGAGAATGGAGGATGGGATTTTTTTTTTCTTCCCATCTTCGAATGGGAGAAGAGGAGGAGGAGGGGACAGATAGAAAGACTGCGAGGCATGGGGAGAGGGGGAAATTACCTCTCTGGGCAGATCTTAGAAGTGCTGACAGGGTTGAAATAGTCCCCATGGCAACAGTGAGACGCTTGGATCTGAAGTCTGAGTGTTTGTGTGTGTGTTAAAGCATGTAGAGGGATGGGTCTTTGTGCACTGCAGGTATGTGTTGTGGCAACAAGGCAAGACGAGAGACAGAGAGTAGCGGGATCGAGGAGAAGATATAAGCGCCCCTGTTCAGATAAGCCGAGCTGAATGAATACACGGCAGACAAGACTGAAAGGCCCACGGAGCAGGGACTGAATTTCAAACATCACTGCTTTCGATATGTCCCGGCTCAGCAGGCAAGGTGGGGAGCTCCAGCTCCATGCAGTGTAACGGTTCGTGAAACAACAGCATTTGTATGCTAATGCTTGTTATAAGCCATCAGCCACAGGACGTCTTGGTTGAACCTGTTTCCAGGCTTCTTAATCACTGCTCATGTCTCAGATTTCTCAGTGATGTAGAAGAGAGCGGTGACTTGGTCACTTCCCCAAGTCGGTGAATTAATCATTTAGCTGATCAACTAAAATTGTGTTGGCACCTATTTTAAAACGAAAATGTTGCTTATTGTAGTATTTTTCAGGCAAAAGGGGAACTTGAAGTCATCCGCTCAGGTCTTTAAGAACTTGCAACAGACATTTTCCACCTGTCTTATCAAGTAACCAGTTAGTCAGGAAAAAAATATCCATTTAATTGGCATTAAAAGAAGTAGTTTAAAAATTAAAATTAAGATAACTTTTTGGTTCTTCTTCCTGGTCAGAAGAGGTTTACTACTACAAGGAACACATGCGATCCTGCTATGAGATGATATGAAGAAATAAAGACTGTGATCGCACATACTCACTCACACAATGAGTGTAGTGTTCAGAAACACCGTCGTTTGTGCCGTGTTAATTTGTGTTGGAGGAGGCAATCGCAGTTCTGACTCAAACAAACCAGGTGGTACAGCACAGTCCTAACCCTTCAAACGACAGGCTAAGCAGCATTTTCCGGTACCCCGAGGTTTCCTCCCGGTTGGGCGTGCCCAGAAAACATTCTGAGGAAGCCGCCCAGGAGGCATTCTTATTAGAAACCAAACCACCCTGAACTGACTCCTTTTGACGTGAAAGACCTTGTTATCATTCATTTCTGTCATGTTATTTATGTTGCCAGACAAACAAAAAAAAAACATCTGTGTGAGCCTCTTGACGTTAATGAGGTCTTCTGTGTTTTGCATGGAAATGCTGCTGGTGTCTTTTGATGGAGACGGTGACGTTAGTGTACGTGGCCAGCAGTGTGTGGTTGTCTTAATTTGTTTGCTACAACAATTATTGAAACTTTGTAAGTTTTTTTTAAATTAACTGAGCAATTATTAAGACTATAAAAATAGAAAATTATGTTTACCCCCCCCCCCACATTCACAGAGCCTAAGGGAAAAACAAGAAGATATCCAGTTTTCTCACAAAGGAGGAAAAAATGAGCAAATTCTCACACATTTGCATAAACAGCTTTCTTCTACTTATTAATTTATTTCTTTGTTCTGGCTATTGACTTATTTATTAATTGATAAATGGCTAAATCCTTATTATTTATATAATATTCTGATTATAACACACACGTACACACACACACACACTCACAGACACACACACAGAAGCCAAAGGTCAGGGTCAGAGGCCAGCTGTGTGTTGGTGGCAGATGAGGAATGAGGGAAACAATGGGTGGGGAGTCCTTGCTGCTGAAAACTTTGCTCCCAGTCCCTATTCCAGCTTGAGCATAACTCAGCACGTATGCCATGGAGATGCAGAGAGGTCTGCAGGCGTTCTCCGCCTCAGGCTGGAGTTGCTAACAAGGCTTTGATTGACACTTTCAGAGGGAGCGAGAACATGACTGAATCCTGACAGCGCCAGGTTGAAGAAAGCACGTCAGTGGAGATGTGTGTGTTACCAGTGCCATGTGTTGCCAGTCTTGAGTCACAGATCAGGATTACATCATCTTGCCCCCCCCATGCAGCAGTTGACATATTGACTCTGACATTGTCACATGCGGGCCTCGCGGAGCCAGGGACAGTTCTGATGGCAGTCCTGAAGGTGCAGGAGCTGTGTGCTTGATTCATGTTTATTTCAAGCCTGTCAGGAAATGGGGACAGATTGACATATACGTTTAGTCCATATTTTGATTGATGGGATCGGAAAACTAAAAACAGCTGTTAAAGTTTTTGATAATCTGTCTGTGGACTGTGTTTCAGTATTTATTGTTCATCTGTAAGGTGGTGCTCTGCCGCTGCAAAATGGACTGCATTGCTCTTCATAGCTGTATTTACAGTTAATGATATTAGAAAAGCTTTTGTCAATGTATATGCCCAGCAGTTCTCTCTATAGAGGTAATTTAATTGTATTGATGCATGTCTACAACACCAACAGGAAGTCCAATTGAGAACCTCTCATTTATTGATTGCTTATGTAACTGTTTTTTTGCTTGCATTTGCCTGTGTGTTCCTCATTGTGCCATGTGCATCCCGTGAATGTGCTGCAAAGATCTGGTGTTACTTGTCAGTTTTCCTGCATCCCCTTCTCCCAGCTTTCATGCCTGCTTCCACTGGCATCTGATTCTATTGAACAATATTGTCTGTTAATGTAAATTTTCCAAAATATTGAATTTTCAAATCTAAGTTTTCTAGAGCTGCAGGGTTAGTAGAGCTCAAGCTAGTACTGTTAGTGAATACTGTGTTTGCGTTAAGTTTAACCACAGACTATATGTCAATGATGGACTGAAGAACTTGCATGTAATATGCATAAACAGTATAAAAGATGGATGTAGCATCCGTGGCATCATCATTGTCTTTGGTTAACAAGCTGCGTTCGTAAACTGTATCAGTGCAACACAGGCTAACATGGCGGCTAATTAGTGCTAAGTAACAAACTAATAAAATGCTATGTAGAATTTCACCCACCAAAACTGAAGTACAAACTTCTAGGATGGTCTGGAGCAAACAACAAGCCACAAAATCAGTTAGATCAGGCCATAAGCATACTTTCTAAGGCTGTAAAGTTGGCAGTTTAACATGGGAGTCTATGGGAATTGACTCTCTTTAGGACCCACAATTAAAAAACCGATAGGGTTCTTCCACATAAGTAATTCTTACTTCCTAGTTTGGCTCCTTAAAATGAATTTTGAAGTTAGATTTTTTTTCTTAAATGTAGGATTGGCACATATTTCACAAAGCATACCTTAATAACCACCTAGATGAACTCTTCAGTGTGAAGCCAGCTTTTAGATTCCCCCACTCCCCAGGCTCCACAGTGAGTCTCTTTTGTTGGTTTGAATTTTCAATCAGAATGACTAGAAAATAGGGAATGGTTGTGTAAGTAACCTAGAGGATTTCTAAGGGAAAATGCAGTGTGCGCTTGTGTTGGGATAAGGAATTATTCCATTAGAAAATCCCCCTCTTTTCAGCAGTTGGTGTTGCAGGTATGGCTTTGCACAGGCTGAGGAATGTGTTGAACTGCTTCATCATTTTGGGGGCAAGTGGGGGCTGGTAATTCAAGATGAAACAGGTCTACTCGTCTGATTCTGATCCTCTTAATAGTAAACAGGCAACTGTTGCATATAGCAAACTTTAGTTAAATAAAACATGAAGACATTTTATTTATTTTTAAATTTTTAGTCAAATTTGTCTTCATGGACAGCCAGAGGAGGATTTGGTGCATATGTTTATTGAGATTGAGATGTCTACATGACACTGAGTGAAGTGTTTGTATCTTAGGTGTCACTTACCACCTTTTATCATGACAACAAAAATAAAGGCCAACACTGAAACAAATTAAACCAACTGAAACAATAAAAGCTAAACTGAAATGAGGAAACTAGCTCTGGTAAATTACTGAAACAAAACTGAAACTGAAGATACAAAACTGTCTATTATTCTGTTTCTGTCCTTTTGAATCCTTAATGTTTGTGTCCTAGGAGCAATAATAGTGATGTGCTAACTCTGATTCCTTGGCACTGAGATTTGCTGAGATCTCATGCTGGACACGAAACACCTCAGGACAAAAGTCAACCAGGGACGCTCTTGCGCTTTTATGCCAAGTGGTACAAAGTCCAAGCATGACACAAATGAGTGGGTATGAGTGAGTGAATAATACACAAACGCTCGCTAACACAACAAATTAATCCCCCGTGTGCTTGCAGCTGCTTTTGATATATGCGTGTCTTTATTTTTTTGACGAATGTATGCTTGCGCACATTTGCATGAAGAAAGCAGCAAAAGCACAACCTGTTCTTGCTGTTATGTATGACGTATTTGCTGTTGGTGTTGCCAGCGGAGGAACACCCACGCCAGTTCACTTTTGCTCCAGATCCCAGGACAAACTGGGCTGGATTCAAAAAGCCTTTGTTTACAACGCAATGATGTTGTTCCTGTGCTGCTGGCACTGCATCATTTAATGCCTTATGTCACTGGCTAGCCATACAAAAGACTCTATTATCATGCAAATGTTATTAATATATTCAATTATATTTCCTGTAAATTGTATCTCCCAACATGACACTGCTGAAGGCCCATCCCACGGTGGCACAAATATAACTCTGGTGGAAAAATACACAAAAGGCACAATCCCACCACTATTCTTTATCTCATTTAAGCCACCATAAACCCAGAAATATTGTTAAAGATGAGACCGTGCTACATCTAAGTTAACAGGGAAAACAGCAGCTTAATGGTGGAAGAAAGAGGAGGAGGAGATGAGTTGCCACCTAATACTAAAGGAATGAAATTCATACTTCAGCTGGCTGAATTAAGAAGCTGAAAAGACAGAAAAGGGCCACAGAGTTGCACGTAAAAAGGAAGACGAGCAGTCTGACGAGCAGCTCATTATAATGTGCTTTACTTAGAAAGTCTTGTTTTGTGAAAGGAAGTGAAGTGAAAACCTTTTGTTCATTTATATTGTTTTCTCAACCACCCGACGCGGTTGTGTAAAGGGGCATGATAGCGTCATTAAATGTTCTTCCCATTGTCATTTTTCCCAACCGGCAATGTGAACTAATGTGAATCATTAATGCAGACTGGAAGCTTTTTCATCAAAATTCTGTTCATTCACAATTGTTAGTGCATATAATGCATTTATTTCAGGTTTACAATTGGTATCAACTGCATTTACAAACTCTGAGTTTGTTTCATATGGTGTCATGTTTTATAGTTAATGTCATTCAAGAGGCATTGCACAAGGGGGACTTCACTTAAAAATGACACTGTTGTTTTGTTCTGTATAATTTAAATAAATGTAAATGAAAAAAATGGAAAAAAGAACCTTGGATTTATGTGTAAGTGTGTGCATGGTTGTGTGTAGGAGAAATGGGAGATGGGTTGGTGTTTAACTAGCTCAATAAAAGCGGTCTTTCAGCTGCACTGGAAACAATTTCCAGCTGAGGGGACATTTATGTTAAAGCTTCACTCTGCCAGCACACACTCTGTGTGTGTGTGTGTGTGTGTGTGTGTGTGTGTGTCTGCAGTGCCTC
This sequence comes from Pterophyllum scalare, assembly GCA_024447675.2. Taxonomy (NCBI): domain Eukaryota; kingdom Metazoa; phylum Chordata; class Actinopteri; order Cichliformes; family Cichlidae; genus Pterophyllum; species Pterophyllum scalare. The sequence continues at coordinate 89,782 of JAMQGT020015358.1, read as the reverse complement.
TTTATCATGTTGTGGAATGACTGGGTCAGAAACTGCCATGCTCTTCCAACTTATCAGTAATAGCAGACTACTAATAAACTAATTAGTCTATTGTATCTGTATTGTATCCTGTATTCTGTTGTATGCTAATTTTGTGGAGAACGTTGTACTTCTCTTCCTTCTTATTTTAGCCGTCAAAGGTTTCGTTCTCAGCACTTGTCGTGTTGCTGTGTACCCTGATCGATGCTGCAAATTTAATTATACCGGCTCTGCTTTGTGTGATGACAATAAACTGAATTTAATTTAACTTAACTGAAGCGAGCATGAATCAAATGTCCCTGTTCTGGATACATTTCTGGACAGGCTGCCGTTTCTAAATCAGTGCTTAAATCTGTCCTGATATTCGAATGTCCTGTGCCAGAGCAGTCAGACAGACAATACGTACCAGAGAATTAGAGGGTCGGTATTGAAACTCTTTGGGCCCCAGATAGGGGAGGCGTGAGCCATAGAGCAGTCATCCAAAGGTTAAGCCTCATTGACTGGATGCTCCAAAAGGATCTGCTGACCTCAGGTCTTCAAGCACATGTCTTTTAAACCAGACTTTTATTCTGCTGTGGCTGTCAATCATAGATTTTCCTTTCTGTGCTCTCAAAATGTAAAAGTCTTGACAAAGCTTTTGTAAATGAACCTACCTCAGCATGGCTCAGAAGCAGCTTGGGGAGGGCAATTTGCCAAGAAGAAGAGTCAAGATCCAAGATCTAAATCACAATTCTCCCAACAGATTTAGATGACCCCATGAGATCTGATGATTAGTTGTACATATGGTTGCCTGGATACAAAGCCTTTACCATCAGCTCAACTGACAAATCTGCATCTTGTTTTGGCTCTGAATTTATTCTGAAACTTCTGCCCCCAAGTGGCAATTCATGTCTTGTGTTTTGATGCTTGTTTCAGGATGTGGGTTGGCTCTGCTCTGCTGTCTTCTGTTTACAGAACAAGTCAGTAGGCCACTGTTGTGCTGGCCCTCAGTTTCATTCACGCAGGTGGACTTCAACATCATCATCTTTGACTGCAGCTGGCGAATGTAGTCATTGTGTAGCAGTGAACCAGCTCTCGGCGTGGTGGTTGAAGTGGTCCTCCAGGTTGTAGGGTATCTCCTGGAGAGCAGAACCAGGACTACCATCACCAGCTGCAGTCTGAGACACTGAAGTCAAGAGTCTATCCAGCTTCTGGATGACTTATATTTAGATCATCTGCGATCATCATATGGTCCACCCCTAGGAGCAGCCATGCTTTCACTGTCTTAATTGTATCATAGCTAGTAGAGGCATCGACTGATGATGGTTTCTGTAAGGACTTTTGCTGTTGTAGCTGTTTGATAATTGATTAAGTTATTAAACAACCACTTTACTTTTTTTCTTTTCTTTTCAAATAAACTCCAAAGATCCCCAGAACAAGACCTTTGTGATAATGAACAAAGGGGAAAAAATGAGTGGCTCAAGCTAGAAAATATTTCCCCACTATCTGAACTTTTTGTCTCAGCCGCTGAAAATCCCTCTCTATAACTTCAGTCCTTACATCAAGCCTACCAAGACTAACTCCTGTGTATTTGTGTCCGGGATAGTGTTCTTAATGCTGAGCTTATGCTGAACAGGATGTAACAGAAATTTGGCAGGGTATATTTTTGGCTTGTTTTTAATTGTCATGATGTCAAATTAAAGAGTAATATAATCAGTGTCTTTTGCATCCTTCTTGCATCTTTCTGGTTTTAATATATGCACACAGACACAGATGGTGGAACTGGGCAATGCGGAATAAAGAGGCAGAGGTCATAGATGAGTTAAGAGGGAGTGCGTGTGCGCGCATGTGTGCGTGCACATGTTTGATGCTATGGAGCACTCGAAGATCTCTGATGATCCCAGCAGGGGCTGGTTGTGTGTATGTGTGTTCCTATCCAAGCTAGCTAAAAATAATGAAGCATTGGACCTTGAACTAAAGTGACTGAGGGCTTTTGAACTGTTTTTCCTCACTTTTCTGGTAATGAGAAACAATCGTTTAATGTCGAGGGAAACAGGAGAACTTTGACTTGAATACAGGACATCAGATATCAACCACGGTTTTGTCTAGTTACACATTCCTGTGAAGTGGCTCCTATGTGCCAGATATAGACAACCATTCACTGGCCCCTAAATTAATGTTTCAGGCTAATGGCATTTGAAAGCTCACATGCTTGTTTGTGTAAAGCTGGCACATTTCAGCTAAGTTTAGCTGACTTTCATTTAGCACAGACTGCTCAGTCAGCTGATGTCAGTACAGTTACAGTTTATAGTACAGTGCAGTTTAAAGTTTAGAAGAGTCAGTAATCCTGTTTGATTTTGAATCTAAAGGTCACAGTGTTGAATAAACGGCACTCTGTGAGATGTGATGTTCAAATGGTTAACCTACTTCTGCATCTTAAGCCACTTCTTTCCATCTCAGGTTAGTTTTGTGCAAAGCAGACTCTTATTGTGAAACATCTAAGCAACCATGTTGATTCTGGTCATATTACAGCCAGCACAATGCCCCGTAAACAGCACTCATTAGCTGATCATGCCATCCATAGCCATACTATATTCTGCTCTCTATTAGAACAGTATGAAAGATCTTGAATCCCCTCCCCCTCTAACGCTATCTGGTGCCTTCCTGTTGTTGCTTGTGTGACTGGTTGCCTCCACTGTCCCCCGACAGAGGCTTCCTTTTTCCTGTTGAACGGTGGCTAAAAGCCCTAACCAGAACAATGGAAAAATAAACAGAAAAGGAAACCCCTATCAGTGCGTGTCACATTCTGCAGACACAAAGCGCCATTCACTTATTTTATGTTTGCTTTGATCAGATAAGTAATTTGTTTTTATTGTATTTTCACTTAAATGTGATTATAGAAGATTTCTACTGAGTTTACTGGAAGTTTAGAATCTGTGTTTAGGCTATTGTTTGTGATGCAAGTAAATGCAATATATTGCAAAATGTACACAGTATAGTGTTTCTAACCACAGTGTTATCTTTTTTGGGCTTTTTACCCTTTATTATGACACGGCATTTGAAAGTGGTCAGGAAAGCTGGCAGAGAGAGTGGGGGGAAGCATGCAACAAATGACCCCGGGGGGTGGGGGTGTAATAGCCTTCTGGCCTTTGGGCCCCCTTCTCAACCTGGTGAGCTACACTGGCATCCACTGCAGTATTATCTAACACAACAATACCACATGGTGTGTCAAAAAATGAGACTAGACATAAATGTAGACATTCTAGCAAACAGCGAATGAGCATTGCTGGCTTGATGGCGATAACATTCATTGCAGAGCCGTTTCATTTGTTGTAAGGCTGTTTCATTAGATTACATTATCTTATACAGCATTGTATGGTAATTTGCTCACCCTCAAATCTCTAATGTGCCTACTCTTGCAAGTTTGTGTCTGTTGTCTAGCTTTATGAGGCTTAGCGCTATTTGCATTGGTAATATTGTGAGTGCTTAATAGTCCATTTTTAATTGGGAACACCTAGACGACCTAAGGTTAAAATTTGCTTTAGGCTCGTTTTATAATTATTTGGTTTCTTACTGCATATTTTTGTGTCAAAATGTAATAAATTGCTTTAATTTTCATTCTTGAATAGGCTCAGATAATGTACTGTGTGTGTGTGTGTGTGTGTGTGTGTGTGAGATACCCGTGGTTTCTGTCCAGTACCATCTGGTAAATTCCAGCACAGAGGGCATTTTAGCTTGCCAGCTATCTCTCTGTGTGTGCCTCCCTCTCTTTCCCTGCAACACACAGACAGACACACACTCAGACACATTCACATGCACATTTTCTCTTCTACACACACTCAGCATCACGTGAGTCGTGACTACAGGGCAGTGCTCTTTTCTGAAGGAGAAAAGAAAATGCATTGTGGATGTAAATGCTGTCTCCCAGCCGCTTCTACTCTGATGTCTCCTCTCTCTCTTACATGCTACATCAGTTTGCCCTTTATGTTATTGCTAAGCTTTTACTTAATAAACATGCACTTTTAATTTCAAGACAAGACTGATTTGGATTAATCTGTTGGCTGCAAATCCCTGCCAAAAAAGACTTTTACAAGGAGGAACGCCAATAAATCTGCCGATGGTGATCTTCTCTTTTATTATCGTCCAAATTCTCACACTCTAGAAACAATTAACAGGGGAGGAATTGCCCTCTTTGCTTAATTAATTGCTGGCTATGAATCTGAAAACGCACGTGATCAATTAATTCCAGAGGCACAGTACAGGGAGAAGCTTGTTCTTGGGGAAAAAAAACCAACCTGAAAGTTACAAATTGACTAGGTGGTGTACAGTACCGGATGGACTGCACACCTCTTGGGAGACCTAGAAAGAAGACGGGGGTGGGTGTGGGTAGTGACACAGAAATGAGGAAGAAGAGGAGACCGAGGAAGGCAGAGGTCATCTCAGAACATGCAGCTCTCTTGGGAGGTGGGGATGGGGTGAGCAGCTTTACATGTCTCCAGGGATTTTTACATAGCAATAGGCAGGAAAGCACAGGGGAGGAAGTCACATTGGTGAGACACTGTGTGATGGAAGCGAAGGACAGTGAGAGGTGGAGGCGTGAGCAGGCAGAGCAAATGGTAGGACGAGGGAGGTAAAGGACAGGATGTTCCTGCTTTAGTGTCATCATCAACAATCATCAAGTCTGTGTATGTGTGTGGGGCATGTTGACCTTTGGCTTTGTGTCTGATGATAGCTGCCTGAGCAGACATATTATGGAAATTAGAATGAAAGAAGGAAAAGTCAGAATGGGATCCAGTGTCAATTCAAAATAAGAAAACTTTAAAGGTCTTATAGTATACATGTAAAAGATAATGTAAGTCTTGCAAGTCCCCAGAGTGCATCTGCTTTTAGATCTGTTCCACCAGACTGTTTCAGCACCTGTAGCTTTCACACTCTGAGAGTTGCTGGCTTATGATGATGATGATGGCTGATAATGAAACCCTGTACCCTCAAAACCTTCATCGGAACCGAAACATGGAGAGATTCCTGATATAACACACAATGTTTTCTGTGCTCTGGTGTTACTGTTTCCAAAGGTACTGACCATTTTCTTACCTGCACCATCAACAAGTGCTTTATACATTTTTTGTTTTTTAAAAAGGCAGCTCAGTTTAGGTTACACTAGAGCACAACAAGCAACATGCCAAAAAATAGTAACCCACACCCAGCTTGTGTTTACTGGTTTCACAGCACTCTTCGAGGTTCCTGTTTATGATTTTCTTTCAGCATTACTGTTAAGACATAGCTGCAATGTGTGAGCACATGATCACAGCTAATTGTAATATTACCCACAATACTAATGTGCTATTAAACATTTTTGTTTTGTTTTGCATACATTGCAATCAAAAAACAAGAGTAGTTAGCTTAGGCTTCAGTTATTTAGAGCTGTGTGACCTAGCTGCACTTTATACATACCAAAAAAAATTACAATATACAAATATACAAAATATACAAAATTAAATTTTGGGTTTGGGTAGGCCGTTCTGTGGTTGAATGTGACTAACTGTGACATTGTGTCATCACTTCTGGAGCATTGTTTTGTGTCTTGTTTCTGATTCTGTGCATTTCAGTGTGAACTGAGTGTGATACTGCAGCACTTTGACCTGCTGTATAATAAAAAAGAGAAATTCAGGAAAAGTTTACCATTAATAGAGATTAGTTACAGTTTCTTGCTCACTAACCCAGACTGTTTTTCTCCCCCTGATTCTATTCATTGAAATCTTTTATACCAGTATTCACAGTAGTGTTTATTGCTAACATTTACTTTAAAATATTTTTGTGCCAGTTCTGTTTGCTGAACGGGTGATTTTTTTTTTTTTTTGTGCCTGTTCAGTAAATCTTTCCAAGAAAAAGACAATAGGTCAATACTGTGTCAGTGCTGGGCCATTTGGTGCATTAAATTTGTCATTCAGAGGATAGGAAGCTTTGTATATATCTGTTAAGTGGGTTAAAGCTTTTGTTTCATTGTATGTGTGAATGTGAGTGTGAATGGTTGCCCTGTGACAGGCTGGTGACCTGTACAGGGTGTACCCTGCCTCTCACCCTATGACAGCTGGAATAGGCTTGAACAGGAACAGGATAGTGGAAGAGGATGGATGGATGGTCTGACCCTGTCAGAAGTTAGAGGTGTTTAGTTGTTCCAAAAGCCCACGCTTCAATAAAGCAAGCAGCTGTGCAGACTGAATTGAGTTCATTTAGGGGGACAAAAGGTGCAGGTTTTTACACTTATTGGTTTGCTAGAAATACAAACATGCACACAAGAAGAGTGACAGAAATAGTTAAAAAAAAGTGCAAGCTATAGGGAAGAGGGGTTTCTGAAGCTATTCAACTGATAAACATTTATGCTTAAATATGCTTCTAACCTACCATATAGCACTTTTCCAGAGGAAAGTTATAAATAGCTCTTGGTTTCTTTTGCTTTCCCTCAGAAGCATTTCAGAAGCAGGTGATGTGTGTTAACCAAACATGTGGGTTTGAATCACCATGTGGGCAAACGTCTCACTGAAATTGTTATCAGCTCCAGATGTGTTTTCTTTGACTTCTTTCTCTGCCATGGAAAGCATAATTTCATCACCACTTTGCTCGGCCAGTGATACATTTTTATCACTTGTCATTTCATTTTTTTTGTGTCATCTTTTGCCTTGAATTTACCCACGGTCTCGAGGATGAGCGGAGAATCACCCACATCTTTAAGAACAAAGCATCGGCAGCTCCCCCAGCTGTCATTTTCAGTGTGCACACAAATGATTGTATGTTCATGTGTGTGCATATATGTTAACAGTAAGCGGATGACTGAAAGTCCCAAATGGATTTTATCTCATTGTTCACCAACGCGCTTCCTCTTCTCATCGGCTCTTGCTGATCTTTGTTGTTTCCGCTTTGTGCCCCTCTCTCTTTTCCAGTAACAACGTCTCTTTTCTTACCTCGGTACTGCAAGTGTCAGTGTTTCCTATGTGTGCTATAGCGTCAGACCTTGTCATTGTTATGGTGTATAGAGCATTCACACATTAGTAGTGTTGTGGGATACAGGACTCTGCAAATTTCTTTTCCTCTCGTAGTATTTTAAAAAAAATTCTTTGTATTTTGACACATCATTTGATTTTTTTTGTTTGTTTGTTTGTTTAATTTATCTGAAAGTATTTAGTGGAGTTTTGTTTTCCCTGTTGAGATAATGACAGTGGAGCCATCCCTGAATGAAGGGTGAGGATAGGGCTGTCTTCCTAACCCCTAAACTGCTACAGATGCTCACAGACACTGGGAAGTGTCACTGAAAATACCGTTCGACTATTTATGTGAAACCATCATTGTTTTCTTCTCATTAAGATTTCTGCATCGCGTCCTTCAAAGTCTCCTCAATTCTTGTGTTTACGCTGTGAAAATGTGAAAAAGCTCAAAGGGATGAGTCATGGTGCTGCGGTTTTTCCACACAATTTTCTAAGATCAAATCAATTTGAACAGAGTTGTGTTACACTTTTTTGGGCTCTTGGGTGAAGTTTTTATTATTATTGTTATTATTATTATTATTATTATTATTATTATTGTTCTGAGAAAGTAAGTAAGTAAGCATAGTGTATTTCATTGTGGAAAGGGCATGGCATGACCTTTGTCCTGCAAATAGCAGCTATCCTGTACCTTCAGCCTCTCTTCATTAGTAACCATGCTGTATTAACACTCACAGTTAATACACGACATGTTGTTGTCTTAAAGCAGCAGACACGTGTCACTGGTGGAGGTGGATTTATTTTTGACTAATCTTTGCATCTTGGTTAGATCTATAGACTGAAATCATCGTTTTCTTTGACTTCTTGAATGTTTGTGTTTATATTTGTCTCATTTATATCAATAGGATTGGAGTGTGAAGGGTGTGTTTTTATTTATTTATTGTCCTGATACATAAAACCTTAGGATTGAAAGAGGATGAACTTTCTTTTTCATGTGATGTGAAGTAAAACTATCTACTGTCTGTAACATGTACATTTCAAACCCTAACTACTCTTTACTGGGTTAGCTGGCACATCAATGCATTGTGCTGTCTGTCAGCTCCTGCACCATCATCATAACATTTTTTGACTCTCACGTCAGTGTTGGGTAAAGATCTCTTTGATCTCTCTGCTTCGATATACAGTATCATGTCAGAGTGTGGGCGGCCAGTAGGTAACTCACTGTCATTCAGCTATGGTGTGGTGCACATTTGGCATATTAATTTATTAGTCCCTGACGTGCTGAACAGCCATTTTTAAAGTGTGAAGCTTCCTTAACAGTCACCTGAGAGGCAGGAGAAAGCCACGAGAGCTAAAACTCCTTGTGACAGCTCTGATCACACAGAGAAACTGATTGGAGGAACGAGTGATCAAAAGCACCTACTTGGGTGTGTGTGTGTGTGTGTGTGTGGGTGTGTGGGTGTGGGTGGGTGTGAGTCAAGTCGGAGAGGGAGACTGGGAGCAGGGTGATGAAGGCATGAAAGGAAGCCCAACCCGTTTCTGGAGAGAAGAGAAGCAGCTGATGGATTAAAGGTTTATCTGTATGTAGAGGGGAATGATGAAGCGAGAGGACAGACAGCAGAGAGCTGTCAGGTACAGCACAGGAAGCAGCTGATTTTGCTTGTGACAGGAAGGAGAGAAAAGAGGAGCAGAGCAGATTCTGGCTGTGATGAGGATGTCGTCATATCAAAGGATGGGTCTTTTTGAATGACACTACAAAGGGACAAGGGCTTGAAGAGTGATATGAGGCACGATGGGGCAATTGAATAATCAGACATGTGACTGGTAGTAGTGGCAGCCGAAAGAATGGGCTTTCGTCGCTCTGTTACTCTTGATTTTAAAACCTGGAGGAGAAATGATGCTCGTAGATGCAAATCCAAACCACAGGGTCAGTGCTAAAATCAGGGAGGAAAAAAAAAATCTTCAGTGTCCCGCAGTGATCATAGCATAACCTTTATGAATTTTTAGCCTTCACAGAAGATCTAAGTGAAAGTTCTCTTTATGTTGTCCAATCAATCAAACTGCTGTAGAAAGTTTGAGGCTGCTGTGAAGGAAAGAAACCACACTTTTAAAATGCTATTAGTACCATAATGCAGCCATTAGCTGCGAATACTACAGGAAGCTAGCAAGCAGCCTAAGAAAGGGCATCTGATAAAGGTCTGTGGTGCTTTTAAAATCGCTCTTACACTAGATCCTCTATTTAATGATTAATGTCCCCTAATAGAGTCCAACAGGAAGTAGGCCGGTGTTTTATGGTCACTGAACAAGATGCTCCCTTTATTCTGAAACAGGGAGACGTATGATTAGCTGAACACTTTATTATCACCTTATTATCATGTCCCTGTATATTAACATTGGAGAACATATATGAAGCTTTTAAAAAATTACATTGTGTTTATTGTAAATAGTTTTTTGGCTCTGCTCGTTCCTTGTTTTTGACAGTTTAGCTGTTAAGTACTCAACAAAAATCCTAAATTGCTCCTGGTTTATAATAGAAATGCAAAACCCATTGTAGACATTAATAGAAACGTAAACCTTTGGGGAAAATAGCAGCCTGAGTATTAGCGGGGGAAGGATATGCTACCGTGATGAAAAACAGACGTAGCTGGAGGCATTATGTTTTTGGGTTGTCTGTCCATCTGCCCATCCCATTCTCGTGTGCTCTCGATCTCAGGAACGGCTTGAGGGAATTCTTCACATTTAGCACAAATATGTGCTTTGACTCACAGAGTAACTCATTAGAGTTTGGTTGTCAAAGGTCAAGGTCTCTGTGACCCCACCTCCATCTCCTTCTTTTAAACGTAGTGTATCAAAAAACCTGAAGGGTATTTCATTGCATCTGGCACAAAATTTCACTTGGACTCAAGGATGAAGTGATTTGATTTTTCTGGTCAGAGATCAAGGATGCTAAAACTTCACAAAAAATGCTTTTGGCCCTAGGTTTTTATACGCTAATTATGAGAAGATGGGGGAGGCACTTTGGTTAGCACTGTTGCCTCACAGCAAGAAAGTCCTGGGTATGAATCCAGTCTGGGGCTTTTCTGTGTGGAGTTTGCATGTTCTCCCCATGTGTGTGTGGGTTCTCTCTGGGTATTCCAGCTTCCTCCCACAGTCCAAAAACATGCTCGGGGTTATTTTAACTGGTGATTCTAAAATGACAGTAGGTTTGAATGTGAGCATGGATGTTTGTCTGGCTGTCTGTGTTGGCCCTGCCACAGATTGGCAGCATGTCCAGGGTGCTAAACAAGGTTGGATACTAATTGGTTAACAACAGTCTTTGATGCTCACCTTGAAATTATGGTGATTGGATCGAGTGTTGCACCAATAAGTTGAACTCAGCTCTGCTCAATATTAATCTTATGTTTTTATAGGCTTATTAGTGCAGTCCTCCACAACAGTCCCGGTTTCACATGTGTCCCCTTGGGAAAATGAATTGTTCACTCCTGGTATAGATCCTTTGTGTTGTCGGATCTATAGGTGTTAGTCAAGGTTTGCGTCTTTTGTTTTGCAGCAACAAACAGCTTCGTTTGCCAAGCATGTGAATACATTGTAAACATAAAGCAGAACAAGAACAACAAAGCTGAGCAACTTCAAGCCAAATCAGTTTTTATATATTTTCTATATCCCTATATTAGAAATCAGAAGCGTGCCTGGAGGAACTTTACAGTACAGCTGTGCAGCTAACAATATCTTCCATCCTTAGTCCCTCTAGAGAGATGAGGAACGGCTCCATTAAACTGCCAAATGGAAACACAGAGGTAAACTGCAACTTGACTGGGCTGTGGAGGCATGTAACAGTGGAGTGGACATGCTAATTGCTGTTTGGAAAACAGTGCCTAAGCCTAAAGGTCTCTGAAAGGCTAAATAACAACTGGTCACAAGTCCCTCATTTCAAAATCAAAAGAAGAGTTCATTTCACAGCAGGAGTGAAGCCAAAAGCCTGATAAACCTGCATTCCTGCACAATTTATGATAAAGGCCAACAGCATCAGGGTCACTGTGTAAAAATAAATGCCCCTTGTCCTGTTGTTTTCTTTCTGTGGTTGTGCTACAATGGAAATAATAGGAAAACCTGAAAATGCCATTTAAAAACAGGAAATACAAGCAAGGCTAAACACTGTTAAGGTATCTTTTCTTTATTCTCGCTCTATTCAGTAGTCAAGAAGTATCAGTAACTGCAGAACCCCTAATGTCCTCTGGCAACAATGTCAGCACAAAAATTGTGCACCAGGCACTTCATGAGATGGATGTGGGTGGAGCATCTCCTGTGGGTGTAATGTCCATATACTTTTGTGAATATAGTGTATTTCATAGTTGCAAACTGGAAACTCTCAAAACTAAGTGCATGTGCCACATTTAACTTCCAGCTCTGAGGCTGCAAGGACATCAGTCAGATGGTGTTTTTATTTTTTACACTGATTACATGACCACAGCGAGAACCTCACATATATCCAGAAAAACAGGACAAACTAGCACAGATGACTAACTAGGCCCCTGTTTACCACAAGTGTTGACATAGCAGCCAGCATGGCATGGCTGTAGGCACAATCCGCAGTGTTGGAATAAATCTTGACCAGCCAGACTGCTTTGCTGGAGCAAGAGCAAAGACGACAATTTCTCTAAACATTAAAAGTTTGGAGAAAGATTAGGTTTCCTCTCAATTTGGCAACTGTTTGAAACATTCTCACACTGCATGTTGTTGACATGCAGTCTACATGATGCACACATATAATATAATAACAATAATGAGGTCCATCTTCTTGTCTTAAACTATTTCAAAGTTTATATCCATCCATTTAATTCCACTTATGCTTTTCAGGGGCTGGGGCTGGAGCCTATCTCAGCTGTCATAGGGCAAGAGGCAGGGTACACCCTGGACAGAGAGACAAGCATTCACACTCACATTCATACCTATGGACATTTTAGAATCACCAATTAACCTAACCCCACTAAGTGCAAGACTGTGGGAGGAAACTGGAGTACCCAGAGAGAACCCACACACTGGGAGAATATGCAAACTCCCCACAGAAAGGTCCCAGCCAAGGTGGATTCGAACCCAGGACCTTCTTGCTGTGAGGCAACAGTGCTAACCAGTATCTCTGGAAACAACACCTACCCTAATGTTTGTTGGTAAGGTGTGTGTCAAAGGAAACCATGACGCACCAACAATTTTAGATATGTGGTCTATAAAGATAGCAAAGTTAATAATAAATTTAAACTGGGTCAAGGTCCTTCTGCCCAGTCTTTGCTGCAGTGAACATGTTGAAATCCAGATATATCATCTGCACAGTCATATTTTGATGAATATGCATGAGTGTCACACTGCTTCTTAAAAATTGCATTAATCAACGTTTCCCTAAACCGATTCCTTTTAACTGAGATCTGTAAGAGTTAAAAACAGTATCCAAAAAAAGAGAGCCTGATTATTGTCGTTTTACTTTCTTGACTTAAACACATAATCACCACTTTGCTTGTGAAACATTTTGTTAGAATACGGTGTATTTAAACAACAGTGACTTTTGGAGAGTGCAGAATTAAGGCTGATTCTCTCACCAAACAAACACCCGAGTATTTGAACAATAGAAGGAAAGTAATCAGTCAGTCAAATATCCAATCACAATGTTACTACAGTTTTGTTTTTATCGCATCACTGTAAAGAAGTTCATAGCCAGTGTTTAATGTGTCTTCTTTGCAGCAGCTAAATGACCAACAATGGTATAATCAAAAATAAAACAAGCCCACATTTCCTGTTGTTTTCACTTTTTTTTTTGTCCACTGCTTCCATATGACAGCAGATATGTAGCTACATTCGTGTAGCACCCACATAGTATTGTGCTGTAGCATAACAATTTGTACACCCCTTTAAGTGGAGAGAAATCATTTCATGCCACCCATCCATTGTTAAAAGATGAAGAAGTAAAGCTGGCCTGGCCTTGGTGGCCACCTACCAAGCTGGTGCATCAAGCTGTTGTCTGGCATACCCATTCAGCATAATTTCTAGGATCCTTTTTTTTTTTTCCACAATAATTGAATTAATTCTTCCTTAGAATTAATTCTTCCTTACATTCTTGCTCTTTGGTGGTAGCCACAGCTGGTATGCTAAAGCTTCCATTCGTAATGTTTCAGGTCTCAAAGCAAATATTAAATGTACCACATTGTAGGGAGGAAAGAAAGATAAGCTTGATAAAGCAAACATTTAAGCTGATTAGAGTATTGCGCTCCCCCCCAAACTGCTAGACACACATACTCGCAGAGACTCGAAGATTACAAATCCTTGCCTTAGGCTTTGTTTGTTTTTTTAAATATATATCACACCATTATCAGTCAGCCACTATTATGTAACTACTCAGTTTGTGTGTATTTGCGAACATAAAGGAGGAAACTCATACAAACAAAAATGATCTATTTACAATATTGAATTAAATATGCCAAACTCAATATGAGGATCTTTGACATATCGAAAGAGTTTGCTTTCCTGTGCTCTTGCTTGCAGTTTGTACAGAGAGCAGGGGCAGAAAGGAAAGGACCTGTCTACAGTTATCAGGAAAATTAATGACACATAGTTCATTTGTATTTAAAATGCTGTGCAGCTACACGTCTCAGGTTTACAGTTGAATTTCCTCCAAATTTAATGGGCAATTCAAAGTGAGCTGGCTGCTGGATCCAGCTGCCTCGCTTTAAACAGACCACAGCCGGGTTAATCACCCACGTCCTCTCTTAAATTCATTCATGCAGTTATGAATTTGCTCTGACAGCAGCAGCTAACCTTATTGCGTAGACTACATATAAAGCTGCTCTAATATATTCCCACAGGACGGCTTCCCACTCTGTAATTTGTTGACTGCTGCAGAGGGTCTAAAGAGCAGCAATACTCTTTAATGCACTTGTAAACATACACACACGCACATGCACACACAACGCCGCCTTGAGAAAGAGTTGAGAGCAGCGCTAAGGGGGGAATAATTATAGATGGCATTGAATTTCCTGCTCTCCTCTGTGTGCAAACGGTGTTTAGCCAAGAGGGGTTGCTTGCTCACATGTTTACGGCATGGCATTTGTTGGCAGCCGGGGCACATTATTGTTAGTTTCTGAATGTCTGGTCTGCAGTGGTGCAGAGGCTTGACAAGCAGAAAGCTGTGTCACCAGTTTCCCACATAAGCAACCTGTTTCTTTATTGTGTTATTTTCAGAAGCAGCCAGGAATAGGAGCACGGATGTTTCCGCATTCTGTTACCAGAGCTTACAAACACTTTCATGTCCTCACACTGGAGACGTGTAATACTCACTAAGTGGCTTCTTCTGGGTCTACAAGCTCTGCAAGCAAGTAGAGCATTCACATTGCTAATTTCTGGGATTTCAGAGTGAGTCTGGTAGTGGGTTAGGATGTAATATTTGTATGCATGAGTAACTAGGAGTCTGCCTGGGGATATGTGTTTGTACTGTGATCACACATGAATTGTTTCCCTCCCCATACCTGGAGCGACTGTATTTGTTAGAGAGAATAGGCTGTAATTGAATATACTTCCCTGAGCTGGCTGTGCAACCTCATTACCCTCCCCTTTACAGAAGAGACAGTGATCCTCAGGGAAAAGGGGGCAGGGGAGGAAAAAATGGCAAAGGAGAACTGGGATCTCGATTCAGGTGAGATCAGAATTAGAGCAGGAAATGAAGAGAGGAAAAAGAAGTAAATTTGAAATTCACCCCTGGAGACATGGCTCAAAAAATCTAACATGAAGTGTCCATGCAGGGTCCTACACCACTATGAGCCACCAGAACAAAATAACTGTTACTTTTCACTGATTCCTGCAGTCCACTACGTTTTCTGCATGCTAGTTTTTGAAAAAAAAATTTTATGCTAAGATTTTATGCTTTGATGTTCCAGATGGCTCAAACATTGTTTGAAATTCCTGTAGGAATTTCAGTTCTGTGGAAATCTGGTGACTTCAATAACCACAGTATAAGAATTTTGATACTAAAAATCTGCGTCTATCTTGCATATGATGGTTTTTTTTGTGTGTTGATTTGCCATCCCTCTGCAGGAAGAAAACTGAGAGAGAAAGTGACTTGCAAGAATGGAGAAAGGAAAGGAAGATAGGCAGAGAAGGAGAGGCAAACACAGAGATCCACACTTGTGCTGGCGTATATAAGAAGAAAGGCTTAGTTTGCCTTGTTTAACCCAGGCTACCTCAATGCTTCTTGTTATTCTGGCCTTGTATATCTCTCCACTGTACGCTGTACAGAGCCAGAGATTGATGGAGTGAGTGAAAAAGACAGAGTGAGTGAGGGGATGCAGAGATTGCTGCAAGCAGGGGAAGATGGTTTGATGTGACACAGCAGTGGAAAATGGGTGGGTTTAAGCTATCCTGTAGGTGTTCATCAGGTTAAGCCGCCCACCATTGGCTGTCGCTATGGTGACACCATGGTAACTACCAGGTGTTCCAACTAGGAAGGAGCAAGACCTTGCCTGTGTAAAGGGGATTCCTTTGAATGCTACTTCATGCTCGTTTCTGTTTCTTCTCTGTATTTGTGTTAGGAACATTTGTGTTCCTATAATCAAACAGATGGAGTAATTTACACATTTACATTCAGCCACTCAAAAAGCATTATGCAGATTCTTGCTTTATGATCTGGATTGACAATGTCATTAAAGCTGTCTTTTGTGAATCACAGCAGGAAGCAGCTGTTTCTAGTGTTTTTCACATTTGTTACAGGTGTGTGTGTGTGTGTGTGTGTGTGTATGTGTGTGTGTGTGTGTCTGATTGTTTGACTGGATGGATGTTGATACACAGCACTCTGTGCTTTTATGACCCAGTGTGCTTTGCAAATGCATAAAAACAAAAACAAAAAAAACCCAGAAGCTTAAAATGATCAAGTTGGTCTAGTCTCTTAGAGGCTCATTTACCAATGTTTAGGCTCATTGTGTATATGGTTGGGGGTGGGGGGAGCATTTTCTCATGATGTGGTGTTTTGTGTATATATATAGTGTATGTGTATATGTTTCTGGTTGACTGGACCATGCTTAAACCTATAAGCTGATTTGGTTACGTACTTAAAGAGATCTCAGTTTCAATCCGTTGGTGTTAGCTCTGTTACATCACTGCAGCCAGCTTTGTGTGTGTCTGTGTGTGTGCGCGTGTGCACATGCACGGCATTCAGCAGAGTGGGTTTCATAGGGCATGGGGTGTGGTGTAGAGGACTAACAGACACTTGGCACATGGAAACACACAACAATGACACACGTGCTTGTGCCATGCGCACACTGCAGGCCAGCCACACAAATACAGTAAGCAAAGGCAAACACACACCACTGATTTTTGCTCCGGCTCTTAAAGGCATACTGTACCACTGCTAAATACATATCAGGCCAGATGAGAGAGAGCCTCTCATCTGCATCCTAATGGTAGGCAATTTCATTGCTCTGCAAATTAACGGTTCTAAATGTACACCCTCTTGATGTGTTCAGTTCACTGGTGTATATCTTCTCGTTGGGAGTGGGTGATCTAAGGTGAGAGAAACAAAATCGTCTGACTGTAAGCAAAACACGTGCGTCCCTCTTATTTATCTGGTTATTTTTAGCCGCACCAATCACACTGGTGAATAATGACCTTGTCTCTACGCAGAGCAAAGAGCACCACTGACTTTTTCTCTGTTAGCAAGTATGTGCTTTTTTCAGTACAGAAGAAAATAATGGATGCATTTTTTTGTGCCAACTGAATTATCCAGTACACATAATTAGCGTTTGTATGAAGCAAGAGTGAAGTTAAGTAGTGTTGAAGTTACAAAGGTGCTCATAGTCTTGATTCATGATTAAACTTTGCACAAAAAGTAAGGAAGTTTGTGTTTGGTTGATTAATCCTTCTTGGTAATGAATCATATACTGTTGGAAAGCCTGTTTATTACCACACACCTTATAAATGGCGACAAAATTGTAAGGAAAATGCATGATGTGGAGGTTACCAATATGTCTGTTTTCTTCAGACACAAGCAAGAGCCAATAGCAGAGTAAGTTGTTTGGCTGAAATTCACTCAATGCCTGCACACTGCGCACACATCCAGGCAGTTAACTTCAAAGAAAAAGCAATACAATTTGCATTTGCAATTCAAAAATGCATCATGACTTTGAAAATGCAATTAAAAAAAGTTGATAATTAATTTATTACATAAACTAAAGTACAAAGCAATGTAAATGTTTATGAAAATATTTAGATTTCATGAAAAATGTCTCTTTCAAACAGCTACACAAACAAAGAAATGAGGAAAAGCAAGACCATCAGTCCTGAATGATAAACGAGAGACAAACTTCCATTAAATTACAGACTTGGAAACCAAAGACAAAGATATACAGTTTGAGGGAACAGAGAAAACTCAAGAGGAAGTTGGAGAGACGGATGGGAGTTCATCCAACGGAAGGATGCTCCTCAGGGTCCTCATATCCTTCTTCTGTTTCCTATTAAATTACTTTACTTGAATGTGTGTGCTTCCTGACCCAGCTGTATAATGTGACATATGGGACAACTGTTTTAATGTTCTTTTTTTTTTTATGTGTTCAGTTTTGTTTCTCACATTGAGTACTAATGCAGTAACTTTGCTTTTATTTGTGTTGCAGATAAACCTGCGGCTGATTTTAGTCAGCGGAAAGACGAAAGAATTCCTCTTCTCTCCCAACGACTCTGCAGCAGATATTGCCAAACATGTTTATGACAACTGGCCAATGGGTGAGTACCTCCATATAGATAGGCATTAGATACGCATGCAACTGTAGCACAGCATACAGAGGAATCAGAATGCTATAAATGTATGTGTAATATAAATTTCCTCTAGACCTTATGAATAAAATCATTGATGACTAAGGCAGTCACTGTTTCACAGCACTCTATGCAGTCCTGTGAAAAACTAAATATGAGCTTGTAGCACCAACTTTAGCCACAATAATATGACGTAATCATTTTCTGTATGACTTCATCAGTCGCTCGTTGTGAAAGAATTTTGTCCCACTCTTCTTTACAGCGTTGCCTCAGTTCAGTGAGGTTTGCAGGCGTTAATTGATGCACAGCTCTCTTAAGGTCCTGCCAAAGCATTTTAATCAGGTTGAGGTCTGGACTCATTCTGGTTGTAGATTCTGTTGTAGATTTGCTGCTTTGCTTGGGATCACTTTATTGTTGCATGACTGCATTTGGACCAAGCTTTAGCTGCTGGACCGAAGTCCTCACAATGGGCTCTAGAATACTCTGGTATAGAGTGGAGTTCAGATCCTGTGGCTGCAAAACCAGCCCAAATCATCACCCCTCACCCCTAGTTACTCTTTATTCCTGTGGAGGCAGTAAGGGTGTACTTACTTTTTCATAGGACTGCATAGTTTCTACTTTAAGGTAATGCCTATCCATATATTAAATTAATTTATACAGACTTGTGCAAACTTAACTACATTTCCCAAAGCTGAATTGACTGCCATGTGAATTTAAAGCATGTTTTTTTGTGTGTGTTTGTGTGTGTGTGTGTGTATATATATATATATATATATATATATATATATATATATATATAAATAAATAAAATAGTAATCTATCATGTATGTAGCTAAAATAAACGAATCTGGTTATCCATGTACTTTAGAGTAACTTTCTGCTCATTGTTTCGCTGTCCGGCCTGCAATTGTTCTGTTGCAGTACACTTTTCCCACTGTTATAAGATTTTTTTAATTTTATTTTTGGCATTAAAAACTAAAAACCCACAGAAAATCTACCTGCTCAACACCAAATGGGAGAGCACCCAGTCAGCAGTGAGCTGGTGAAGATGGTGGAAGATTCTGGAGCTGCTCTAGCCACTTTTAATATCCCTGTAATGTGCCAACAAGATTATTGCATAGTCAAAGACTTAGGTTAATGGCAAAATTGGTATTAGGGTTGACTGATTTCTTACCTTAACACAGGTGCTAATAAGACAGTTGTATTATTTATTTGGTTTATGTGAAAAAGCTCTGCATTATCACATCTGCTTTACACAGGCCAGATTTTAGCATCAGCTTCGGTTTTACTTACAGTTGCACATTCTTTAACGTTGTGCACATAGAGAACATACACATTGCATAGGCACAACTGCAGAATGTCTGCGTAAACTATAATTACACAATTTAACTGTAAACAATTTTGTTGTTAATTCACTTGGAAACCGGGTGATCTGACTTACGGCTGTATTTTCAAGGCCGCTGAAGTGCTGTCAGACCAGCTGCTAATTACTTACATGTAGGTCTATATGGCAGTGTGGGAATGTGCAGATCTTTAGTGTAGGGTAATTAGAGTGAACTCCTTTTAGCCTGATTATCATTGCATACAGGAATGTGGGATCACAGTGCAGCCACCTCCTTTCTGTAATACACCCACTCGCCTCACTGCTGCTGTGTACCACGGTTAGAATTCATTTGATACTGGCCACCTTACATCACCTTCAAAACTGTAGCCTTTTCCCACGGTGCTGTTAATGTACTCCAGTTTAAGAGAAGCCTAAGGCACACGAAAAACTACAAATTACACAGCCGGACTCGAATTCTCCTCGACAACACAAGTTTTTCGTTCAGTCCTGTCAGTGTTGGAAGCACCCTGTGTTCCTCCCAGACAACCCATCTGAACCCTGAGAGACCCAGAGCAGGCACTCAGTCAGCAACAACACCCTTCGCTTAGCTAGAGACAAACATCTGGTGGCCAGACTCTGTTGCTGCGCAACTCCACACACTCTTTTCTCTCTCATTTAATGCGTTCACTTTTGTCCTTAGCTCTTCCCAAGCCACACCTCGTGTTCTTCTTTTGCCTCGACTCTTTCTCATGTTGTGTAGTGCATCCCGCAAAGCCCAAATATTATACATTCTGCATATAAGGATTTAAAATAAAGGCCCAAAACGTCTTAAAATATCTTCAGTGCGGTTGTCTGTGGTTCTTTTCTTCTTTTTTTCCCGCTTTTCTTTACCAGGCAGCAACTGATTTCTTTTCACTACACTGTATTCAGCATTTTATACTGACGCAGAACATCGCTAACACGACAGCGTTTTATCAGCAGCTTTTGTTTTCTTGCATATTGTGGGCTTTATAGTCAATTAAATTATACTTGTGAAATGTAGGATAGGATTATTACTTTATGGACAGACAAGTAAAATGAGAGGTAAAATGAAAGCACCAACACGGCCACTTCCTCTTTAACTCTCTCTTCTCATTTTCCTCTTCTTTCGTACAGACTGGGAGGAAGAGCAGGTCAGCAGTCCTAACATCCTGAGGCTCATCTACCAGGGACGATTTCTACATGGCAATGTAACACTAGGAGGTGAGAAAACACTGAAGCTACACCACCCAAAGAAAAATGCCTCGTGCGCGCATAGACATGCACACAAAATCACAGCCGTGTGCTGCTGGAAAGTTCTTTGCTGTTCTCATCCTTTTCCTGAGTCACAGAACAGAGGTACCTCAGTGCTCTGGACAAGCTTGCTTTGACGGAGAGGAGGAGGAGAGAGGAAATACAGAAAAGAGAGGAAAGAGGCTGGTCAGGAAAGAGGGAAGACTGGCCTGGTGTTAAAGGAGACCTCAAGTGGTACAAAGGGGTAGGGGTGGGGGGACATGAAAATGAATGCTGTAAGTGAAGAGAGAAAAGGACATCTTCTTTTGTGGAAGGCCATACTGGCCTGGCTTTTAGGCTTTTTTTTTAATTTTTTTTATCTGCCTAACCCAATTTGGATTTGACTGGCGTTTTGTGGTTAACGGTGTTATAGTGCACCCTAACCCTTTTACAGTCTTCTATCTGCCATCTCTCTGATAATCACCTTATCTTTGCTTTAGCGTGTTTGCACCTCAAACACAGAATCCTCTTACTGTTCAGCAAAACTTTGAGTGGTTTTGAGGTGCAAACACAGACACTTTTTAAAGCACACATCAAGTCACCAACTATTGCTTACATATTAACTTAAATGCTGTGTGAAATTATTAGAGATGTAATACTTGGAACCTTCCTAAAAAGAGTGTGTGGACTCATGCAAAGCAATGAGAGATCCTGTGGTATGCATGTACTTTTTTTTTTTTTACATTTTTTATTTAATTTCTTCTTATTTTGTGTATTCAGGACATTTCTGGGCTCCAGCCTTTGGGCAGTGGTTGTTTAACCCCATGCCAATTAGGGCTGTGCGTAGTCTGAGGACTCTATAAAAGCCTACTGAAATGGGCCATGCCAAGTTCCAATAGAGGTAGCAAAACGCTTATGTAAACAGAAACAGGGTTGCACTGAACAACCTGTTAAGTGTTGCACCTATGGCAGCTGATCTGTTGTGAGCTCTACCTTTTCTTCCTGCTGATGAGCACTTCTTACACACCCACCAATGACAAAGGGCGTACCACAAAGTCTGACAGAAACATGTCGATGAACCCGGAGGCACCATTTCAGGCTGAACGTGCCCCTTCTCCGTCTCTCTCCTGTGGTGTCTGTGTCATGGATTTAAAAAGAGCTGCAGGTCTGTGTGTTTTGTGGCGAAGGGCGAGGCTGAGCCACACACACACACAGAGCAGAGTGGCGTCAGTGGACAGGATGAAGTGTGTGTTTATGCTGCATTCATACAAAATCTGGCGGTGCCTCACCTTCCTGCAGGGTTGTTCGGAGGTGTGTGGGCAGGTTTTTTTTTTCTTTTGGTCTGTTAGAGTGCTGTGAAGGAATCAGAAAATAATATTCTACAGTATTTCTCTGATTTGCTGCTTTGTCCTTGCAAATGTCGCTCTTGTTGTTTACTTTCTAGCTCATCCAACCACCAGTGATCTTGCTCGTTTTGGCTTGTTCAGGCGGGCACATTGAACATTGTTTATCAAGCAGTAGACAAAAATTCTGCATATTATCTCTTTAAGGTGTATCCAGCAGCTCAGATATAGGTTTTTGTCATAACACATCACAACAGGATTAGTGCTATTTGGTATTATAAAGCTATTTTACCTGCCTTCCTAGTAACCATGACTTTCCATGAATTTTTGTACAAACATAAATACCTACCAATAAATTTTGTTTCTGTAATGGTTAATCCACCATTATGTGCAAGTTATACTGCGCATACTGGTGAAATGATATTTTTAACGCTAAAATATATTTATTGTTTTCTTTGTTCATGATTTTTCAAATTTACCTTTTTACAAGAAAGCTGGAAAAAAGTAAACCACATAATTATAATTTTGTAAAATATATCAATTTACAGTTATTTAAGTGCTCAACAGAAAAATTTGTTTCAGTGGTTGAATGTTGTGCCAGCTCAAATTTGGGTATAAAAACAGGAATTCAGTTCAATTAATTCAGTAATTTTTAGTTTTAAACAAGTGTTATTGTGTTTTTATGACGGGTGGTCTAATACATTTAGTAAGCGCTGCACATTTGTGTTGACTAAAGTCACTGTTGTCCGCTAGCTCGTCCCATTCAACTTGAAATCATTAATGTTTTTCTTTTTAAATTGTTTGCTGGAATAAAACGTGTGTGTGTGTGAGTGCATACTGCACTGTACAGATGTTTCATTCATACAGATGTTTTATAAAGGCAATCTTTAATATAGTATTAAGTGTAGTTTAATGTGCAAATTTGAGAAGGCTCTGAGGCCAAGACTTTCCTTTTACTGGTAATTACGTTGCATTATTATCTGCATATGACAATAAAATTTGGAATTGAGTGATTTTATTATTAAAGAAATGCAAGCACAAGAAACAAGCTGATCACTCACTCACTTGTAGACAGTGTTTAAATAAAATGGTTACATATGGATTTAGATTGGTCGTTATTTTCTTATGTGCAAGTGATTATTCTGCAAAAAAAAAAAAAAAGCTCCCACTTAGCTGCACATTTTGACAATTTAATTTTCTCTGTGGTGTAGCTCAGCATTATCCACCCTATTATAATTTGTACTCAATTTCAGTAAGCTGTTACAAAGTCATGTTCTCCTGATGCTGAATGACATTGTGCAGACAGATGTAATGTAGCTCGCTGAATAACCTTTTCATCCTCTCTCCCTCTTTCTCTCTCTCTCAGCTCTCAAACTGCCCTTGGGGAAGACCACAGTGATGCATTTAGTTGCCAGAGAGACTTTGCCTGAGCCAAATTCCCAAGGTAACCAGCTCCCCGTCTCCCCTTTTTCCTTTCAGAGGACTTTTCACACGCTGAACAACGTTAAATGTTCCGCTCCCAGCCATTATTTATTTCTGCACATGGCTTCTGTTTTAGGAGCAGCCACTAGTGCAAATAATTGGCTCCTTTAAGTGTATCCCCAAGATACAGCACACTGTGCAGAATATACAGCTAATATAAATCATGCCAGAAGATGTGCTTCTCTTTTTATGACTTTGTAGTGGGGGCTGATTTAGATCCAACAGAGTTCAAATGGACATTAAGTTCTACTGAGTATTTGTGATGGGAGGAAAGGTAAAATCAGCAATAACCTTGTTATTAGGTTAAATGATAAGTTTATGTCAACTGTTAAAACAAATAATAATAATTTAAAAAAAAAAGGTTATGATAATTATTTTAGTAATGTTAGATTAGAATAAACGCAAAAATAATGCAGTGCAAAAGCCGCCAGACTTCCTTGTATTTTTTTCAGTGGTCTTGAGCAAAAGTTCTCCAGGCATTCTGAAAGGCTTTCAAAGTTTTTCTTCGGACATTGGCTGCTTTTTCACCCATCAATACGGTCCTTGTACCTGACCGTTTTCAAAGGAATGTTTGTTTTTGTTTAAGCCACTTAACATTGACCAATGAATCATTCAAGTATTAAAAAAAGGCACCTAACTCAAGGGATGAAGCAGTGTTGTGTCTACGCATAGCAGACAACTTAGCAAAGAACCGATTTGAAATTGTATCTTTAGGGACTTTGTTGCTAGCAGCCTGTCACAAAAACATGTCATTTTTTTCCCATTTCTTCAGTTGAATCTATGAAAAATACCAAACAGTTTGACAGGCATAAAATAGTATTTTTGCACCAACATGGTGGTTCTCAAAAAGCTACTTGGGATATCTCAGCATGATGTGCAGTGTTGTTAGTAAAATCTGAATAAACTGGACAAGTGGAGGATAAAAGAAGCAGTGGCAGACCTAAAAACTACCTACAGCAGATGAAGAGTATCTGAAAGTCATCTGCAACTTCAGTTGATCCATCTACTGTTCACTGAAGCCTCATCAGATGTGGTCTCAGTGGAAGGGTGGCTGTCAAGAAGCCGTTCTTAAGGAAGGGAAACAGGGAAAAGGCTGCGGTATGCCAAATTACACAAGAACTGGACTGAAAATCAGTGGCAACAGGTGTGATGGAGCGATGAATCAAATTTTGAAAGTTTTGGTTCAGATCATCCTCAAGATGTACGGAGGAGGTCAGGAGAGAGGTACAGCCCTGAGTGTCTGCAGCCAGTGGAGGCTCTGCCAGTGCAGTAAAAGCATACTTGGATAGAAAAATGCACAAAGGAACACTATCAGTCATGGACTGACCTCCCCAGGGTCCAGACCTCAATATTATTGAAGCAATGTGGGATATTCTTGTCAGAGAATGGAACAAAAGGCAGCCAACATCCAAAGAAGAGCTTTGAATGTCCTTCGAGGACAAGGACAATGGGGGGAATGCAGAGAAATGTAACGCTCAAATTTTGAGTTTAGGTAACAGATCCAAGAGTTTGCAGTCTCATTGAATCCTAAAATGCGGCTCAGTTGTTGTATGAGATGAAAACATGATGTGGGTGTCTGATATTTAGGCTTTCTTTGCAGCATTTATGAGGTATGGTTGTAGCACTTCAAAAGTATTTCCATGCAGTGCTATAGTGTCTGAATGTGGCCTACCAGTATCTTTCTAAAACTGTCCTCCGATCACATTTAAATTAAAAGCTTTTGGGATCATATCTGACTATACTGAGCTGAGTAACTCTGTGACAGTGCAGTATCAGTGTTTGTTTTGATCATGATGTTTGTGTGCTGTGTGTCCAGGTCAGAGGAACAGAGAGAAGACCAGGGAGAGTAACTGCTGTGTCATTCTGTAAATACACACCTCCACCGCCACCCCCTCCATCCTTCGCATCCGTTCTCACCCTCCACGTCCTGGACCTAATGAGCTTGTACCTTGTCCTGGAGCCTGTCTACAACGCAAATACACATAGACACACAAAAAAAGAAACAAACACGCACTTTCTCTGTTTTTCCTCTCTCTCCCTCATACACACGCATAGGAGGACAGCAGGCTCAGGCTGATCCAGGATAGACTTGGAGAGCAGTAAATTGATTAATGATAGAATTGATTCCTTTTGTTGTATTTGATTTGCTGTCATAACCGATAATTAGAAGGAACTGGATTTGCATGTGTTTTGTTTCTTTCTTTCTTGCAATCCTTTGGAAGCCTTCTGCCATACACAATGCATGCACGCGCACACACACACACACACATTGTCGAGCCATCCTCAGGCGGTCTCTTACAAGTCATTTTCTAACTAGCTTTTCATTCTGGCTGGTTTTCATTGTAATGCAGTGCCCAAATTTGCGTGTGTGGCCTTGTTTTCTCGTGCAGACCGCTGAGAATTTTAACCACTAACAGCTCATCAGCATACCAACCAAGACGCACGCTCCGATATCCAGTCCTCACATCCAGCCGCGCGTGCTTGTGTGATATCCCCTAGTGCAGCAGACAAAGTGTAGATGTGCCTCATAAGAGAACTCAAACCAGGACACACACACACACACACACACACACACACATACATTAACACACGTGTGTCCTCTTTACTGCCCTCCTCTGCATGTGCCCTTAAAGGTGGCAAGAGAGAAATTATTCCCTTTTGTCTGCTGAGCACTGTCGAGAGTGAACACATCCTACTCTTTTCAGTCCGTTACATTTTAGCCAAACGAAGCCTAACAAGCAAACAAATAGAGAACAACCATTTTTTTATGGTCTTGTTTTTGGATATTTGTTTGTCTGTGATTTTTATTTCTTTTTCGTGACTGTGTTTTGACAGTCCACTCATATTGCTGACCGACAAGTGTTGCGATTAATGAAACATCATGCCAGTTTCCTTGCCTCCTTGGCGCGCCATCGCTGTCTCACTGTGCCCCCTTTTTTTATAACAGTGTTGTGAAGGATCTCTCAGACAGTTGCTTTGTGAGCACGGATATTAACTCAAAAGGAAAAAGGGTCCTTATTTGTCTTAATTTGCCTCTTAAATCTGCATTAATAAGTCCACTTTGCACAATTGAAGCATGTGCTCCTTCATCAGATTATTAAAACAAATGTATAAAAAGTTTTGTTTTATTTTATATTTTTCCAGTGGAAGTAATGTTCCAAACTAAGGTAACGTGTAGAATATATTTAATATGAATCTTATATAGAAAACGATGACTTTAGATCTTGGTGATATACATTATATTGGTGTTTAGTCTATGATTGTGTATATGGTTAGCTTCTAGCCAGTTCACAGTCACTCTCTGACAATGTCTTGTGCTTAACAGCAGCAAATCCTCCCTAATCATTTATGGACTGATGGATTTTTGCTTTCTTTCTTATGTTGTTTCTCTTATTATTCTTTTCTTTTTCATTTGTTTATAAATTAATATAATCCTGGTTCTTTGTGGGGGTTTTTCGCTTTAAAGAATCGCTTTGTAACAGCTCTAGGTCTTAAAAAATATTGTTTATATTGATCAGGGTTCAAATCTGTACAGAGATAAACGTTTTCAAACCAATTGTAAATAGCACTAATGCTCTCCCCTCCCCTCCTGCAAACTTCAAAATGCATCTGTAAACTAAATAAAAGTTATTGAAGTGCGCTACCTTTTGTCACGTTTTATTGCACATAAATTATGTTTTGAGCATCACTGAGCAATCATTTTTAACAGTGTATCTCCTTACAGTCTGCAGGAATTTAACCAGAGGGCTGAACCAGAGACCAGGTACTTTTAAACTGGCTCGAATCTTCAAGTTCAGCAAATTCTTCTTAAAAGTCTCTGTAGAGACTGTAGATTAGGGATGGATTAGGATTTAAATGGACCCTTTACCCAAAAATCAAACATGTGTAGGTCATTTTGTATGAAGTTAGTAAAATAAAAGGAGACCTTTCATATTAAGACTTTTGCTTAAGATTGTTTCCTTTGGAGTGGCTGTAAATTATTATGGCAGCAATTTTTAACAGCGCTTAAATGTGTTTTTTCAGGTCTGAAGATTTCTCGTGGTTAGCTCCTGTACTAAAGCTGTTATGAGGGCTCAGAAATGCAATTTCAACCAAGCCCAGTGTACCTGCAACTTGGATGATTTTCGTAGCATGACGCACAGAATTTGCATGGCTTCATCAGATATACAAAAAAAAAAACATCAGCTGGGAGGTAAAGCCACCAAATTTCCGTGAAATGATTCATGTTTTCTGACCTGTGGAGCTATTTGTGTATCTAGACTGTTTTGGTGTGAGTTACCCAGCTTTGGACATATCAGACGTCAGCTGTAGAGATGCTGTATTTGTGTTTACGGCTCTGTTACACAAAAGGCAAACCCCCCAAAAAACATTTCACTTAGAGTTGTAATAAGTTCTTGGATCCTTAAAACTATACTGATGATGATTCAGTATTAACAGCCTAATAATGTAACAATGCTTATTGATGGGTGTAACTTTTCTCCAACTTTTTTAACTTTTTATTTTTAACTAATTGAACACTAAGCAGACTACACTAAAGGTTTGTTGTATTACTGAAAATTTGTATTTGAGTAAATGATCCATACGCTTTTCCCACCAGTGTGTAAGATTGTCCTGTGTGTAAATTATTGATACACATTATAAGTAAATACAGCTGCTGAAGTAAACCTATGCAGCGTTTTGCTCTGATAATGAATATTTTTCCTTGGAAGAAAAAACACTACAGATCCAGTTTCTTAAAGCTGTGCATGAAGCATCTCTTGAATACATGTACTTGCAGTGGGGGAATAATTATTTGATCCCGTGCTGAATTTGTAAAAGAAATTAACAGTCTCTAAGCTTTATGGCAGTTTCATTTTAAAGGAGAAAGACAGAATATCAACCAAAAATGCTAAGAGATGACTTCACTACATCAAGGGGCCAATAGACGAGGGCTTGAACTGTAAAATCTTGGACAAGTATCCACCTTCCCTCAGGCAGAACACTGAAGATGGGTAATGGATGGGTCTTCCAGCATGGCAATGACCCAAAACATATCAACAAGGCAACAAAGGAGTGGCTAAAGAAGAAGCACATTAAGGCCATGGAGTGGCCTAGCCAGTCTCCAGACCTCAGACCTATAGAAAATCTGTGGAGTGAGCTGGAGCTTCTAGTTGCCAAGCAGCAGCCAAGAAACCTAAAGGATTTAGAGAGTTTCTGTAAAGAGGAGTGGGCCAAGATCCCTCCTGAGATGTGTGCAAACCTGGTGGCCAACAAGAGTCTCTCCTCCAAGTACCAAGTCATGTTTTGCTTGGTGATCAAATACTTATTTCACTCAATAACATGCAAATCAATTTATAACTTTTATGTAATGATTCATATTCTCTCCATTAAAATGAAACCACCACAAAAATGAGAGACTGTTCATTTCTTTGTAAGTAATCAAACTTACATATTCAGCAGGGGATCAAATTATTATTTCCCCCAAGGGTACATACTGCAGGAATACAGTACATGCAGAACATGCCTCTTGAATGGTGACAGTCAACAGATTCTCACTTGATAAAGTCTCCTGATTAGTGCTTGTGTTCTTTCCCAAATGCGTCAGTTAAGACAACTCTGGCTGACTGCTGACTCATTCAAAGTTAAAGATGATACAGTCCCGCAAGAAAGAATAAAATCAGATTGCATCATTTGTCACAAACATGTTGAGTCACTTGTCCGGTTTGCTCAACATTAACTAGACCAAAGTGCAGCAGGAGGAGCGGCACAGAGAACAGTTAGGCCTGAGTTTTGCAGACGTGTTATTCCTCATGTACTCGGCTAAGGACAGACTGAACAAACTAAATATGTCACATGGAGGCAGCTAAAGAAATAAAACATATCTGGGTTAGAAAATCCTAAAGTGTAAAGTTGCGCCATAGCAGTGCAGTGAAAGGGAAGTATAAAAAGCTATTCTAGCTGAAGATGTTCTTGTGCTGCCATCAGCGAAGTCCTGCGCAGTTTTACTCCCCCACCCCCCCCGTTTGTTCCTCTCCTCCCTGCAGCCATGCTGTGTCACAGTAACATGGGCCACATTCAACATGAATACAACTATTCTTTCTCTAAGAGTCTGGGTATAGACAGAGAGGGCTGTGGTTACAGTAGTGAAAAGCACCACTCTGTGTGTGTGTGTGTCATTAAAGCAGCCAGCCAGTATCACTGCTGCTTTGCTTCCAAACAATACACCAACAGTCTTTATACAAATTACTATTTCCAAGGAAATGTGAGTCTGCATAAGAACTGTTTATAGTTTGCAGTGTGAGCTAAATATCAGTGACCTATACAAAAGTGACATTTAAGTGTTGAACTTGGCTGTAAACATTAATAAAATGGGACAGGGTTCCATATGTTTGATGCTCACGCCAGACGACCGCAACAGGGTTAAAACCTACTGCACTGGCACGGTGACACCCTCTTATGAAGCTGCTTTTACACATTCATTTATTGCAATTACATTGATTATATGGGCAAAATATAATTATGGGATAAGATCTTCCAGACAGTGTTGCAAGTGTTGCTTTGCTCAGTGTGTGACTCCTGACAGCAGAAAAGATTGAGGATGATGCCACCTTCTGGCAAAACACTTTCATTACAGCTCATAATTCCATGCTACAAAATGCACACTGTAAAGTGCTGCTGATAAAACCTCATGTCATCTGATAGTTTTAAGTTTTTACAATCAAGCTGTTATTTAGACTTTTATGTGTCCAAGAGCAATAAATGCCCCCTTTTTAAAGTTTACTTTGACTGATCTGTAAAAATATGTTTGTCTTATACTCTAAAGCTCTTCTTTCATGTGAAGTGTTCCAAGCAAGTAATAATGTGTGTGTGTGTGTGTTTCTGTGTGTGTGTGTGTTTCTCTGTGTGTTTCTGTGTGTGTGTGTGTGTGTGTGTGTGTGTGTGTGTGTGTGTGTGTGTGTGTGTGTTTTTAAGCAGTTCCATACAAACTGGAAGTTCTGCTCTAATATAATTATCAAACACAGCCTCATGCCCCTGTGAGGGATAAAATATCAAACAGCTGATTCTTTGAGTGCCGACTTCATGAGTGTGGATGAGTTTTAAGATCAACTCTAGAAGTCATACTTTATGGTACACTTTTTTTTTTAAATTTTTTTGTTCTCACTTGTCTCCATAAATAGCAGTCTTTACCCTTTGCTTTATATTTATAGAATGACCTTTTTGCATAAGAGGCTGGATACATCACCTCCGTCTGGACCAGAAAGGTAAAATTCATGTAATTAAAAAAAAGACTTTCAGTTACTTCCACTCTCACAAGGGGTCGCCATAGTAGAATTCATGTGTATCACTTTGCAATTAGAGAATTTGAACTCTAGATAATAATGTTGTTATGTTAGGTATTTGTATTTGAAACATAAGAAGCAGACAGGAGCATATGCAGAATGGATTTGTAAATTATTTTGGAATTAAACCAGTGTTTGTGCACGTACAGATAGACAGAGGGAATACAGGGCTAATATAGGACAAATATGTTATAGGAGTTTGTGTAGGTTTTTCTTTAAAGGATTGTTTGTACAGCCCTTCTTTGTATTTTGTCTATTTTCATATAGACTTATTATTTACAATCCAAGCACTTATGAGCCACATATTAAATACTGGGAATCACAGATCCCTTGCAAGTGTGACTTCAAAAAGTTGGCCATGCATTATAGGTACATTTCCTTTTTAAACCAACTTTGGAATATTTTCTATCTCCTTGGTTCTCAAACAGATTGGAGGGACAAGACGGTGGCTATACAATATGTAGGGTCATTATCAGGTTAGAAGACGTTTGGAAGAAGAATGTAGAGAAGATAAAGGAATAATGTGGTGTGCAGTAGGTGATAGACGCCGCTTTTGTGGCAATGCCATCACCCTGGGTGGCACAAATGAAAGTCTTCTTTCTGCACTGAGGAGAAAAGACTTGTATGGTTAGAAGTTCACGAATATTGTAAAAGATGTGTGATTGCAGGCTGTAATATTCTATTATAGAAGGTGTAAAAATCAAAGCTCATCTTAGGTCAGGTGAAACTCAGCTCACCAAAGGCCATGTTTACCTGTAGGCTGGGATTCACATACAGTAGAGCCGTTTGAGGCATGGTGTCGCTCAAGGTGTGAATGATTTGGATGGGCCCTCAAAATGGCAACAAGGAAAAGCTGATGGTTCTAAAATCCAAGGCTCCAGTAAATAAGATTTAGACCTATCATGATTTGGTTTATTGTTACCATCCAGCATCTCAGAATGAAAGAAAAGAGAGAATAATTTGTGCTGATTCTTTAGCGTTTGGAGACAAGATTGATCCAACTGCCCTTTTTTTCACCTGAGTGGAAAGCAGATGGTCACTGGTCAGATGTTTGTCCCGGTCAGAAAGATCTTGGAGTTCAAGGAGCCAGAACAGTGGAGTGCACATGGAAGAGGCATGTGTGAAAGCAAAGACAGGCTTTTGGTTATTATTAAACTGATTATGGCTAATAAACTATGAAGTCAGTGTATTATGAAGGATACAGTGTTGATGTAAGTTTTCAATTTATAACCTGTTTTTCAGACACTGAAGTCCATATCTGTACAGAAAGGTCAGTCTCTAAAATGCATCTGGAGGAGAGAGGAGGCTTTGTGGAAGAGCTATCATTGAGGATGCACAGGTGTATCAGTTGTGTAAGTGGGTAAAAGAGTTGCACGTTTAAGTTGATCAACTTTGTGATCAAACTTTCCTTCCTTCACCCTTTGTGTTTGTATGACAGAGATTACAAAAAAGGCATTATATCTTTTCACGTTGTGCTGTGTTAAAGAATTTAATTGAAAGCAGCCCTAACACGCAGATGGGAAAAAAAAAGAGTCATGAATACGTTACATCTGAGATAGGGTTATAACAACACCAGTTCTTTCCTGTCTCTTCCTCACCGCTTCTCCTTGTATCTCTAGTGGGAGCAGGAGACTAAAATATAAGGAAGGGAGGGAAGAAACTGTGCTGGTTACTTCCTGTCTTTGTCCCTTTCTCAGCACTGTGATAGTCTGATCACAGTCACTGGTGTCACAGTGTCCTGTTAGCTCCTTGTGCATGCCTTATTTCCCCCTTGTAATTACAGTAGATTTAATTACTGTGTGTGTTTGTGTGTGTTAACTTGTATTTAATTTCTTTGCAGAATTTGTATTGTTGTCTTTATTGCCTTACAGCTGAGCAGACCTGCATAGGTTTTTAGTGAGTTTAGTGTCATGAAATGTGTTATATACAGTGGTGTGAAAAAGTGTTTGCCCCCTTCCTCATTTCCTGTTTTTTTTTTGCATGTTTGTCACACTTAAGTGTTTCGGAACATCAAACCAATTTAAACAATAGTCAAGGACAACACAAGTAAACACAAAATGCAATTTGTAAATGAAGGTGTTTATTATTAAAGGTGAAAAAAAATCCAAACCATCATGGCCCTGTGTGAAAAAGTGATTGCCCCCTAAACCTAATAACTGGTTGGGCCACCCTTAGCAGCAACAACTGCAACCAAGCATTTGCGATAACTTGCAATGAGGCTTTTACAGCGTTCTGGAGGAATTTTGGCCCACTCATCTTTGCAGAATTGTCCTAATTCAGTTACATTAGAGGGTTTTCGAGCATGAACGGCCTTTTTAAGGTCATACCACAACATCTCAATAGGATTCAGGTCAGGACTTTGGCTAGGCCACTCCAAAGTCTTCATTTTGTTTTTCTTCAGCCATTCAGTGGTGGACTTGCTGGTGTGTTTAGGATCATTGTCCTGCTGCAGAACCCAAGTTTGTTTCAGCTTGAGTACACGAACAGATGGTCGGACATTCTCCTTCAGGATCTCTTGGTAGACAGCAGAATTCATAGTTCCATTTATCACAGCAAGTCTTCCAGGTCCTGACGCAGCAAAACAGCCCCAGACCATCACACTACCACCACCATATTTTACTGTTGGTATAATGTTCTTTTTCTGAAATGCAGTGTTCCTTTTACGCCAGATGTAATGGGACACACACCTTCCAAAGAGTTCCACTTTTGTCTCATCGGTCCACAGAATGTTTTCCCAAAAGTCTTGGGGATCATCAAGATGTGTTTTGGAAAAATTGAGACGAGCTTTAATGTTCTTTTTGCTCAGCAGTGGTTTTCTCCTTGGAACTCTGCCATGCAGGCCATTTTTGCCCAGTCTTTTTCTGATGGTGGAGGCATGAACGCTGACCTTAACTGAGGCAAGTGAGGCCTGCAGTTCTTTGGACGTTGTTGTGGGGTCTTTTGTGACCTCTTGGATGAAGTCGTCGCTGCGCTCTTGGGGTAATTTTGGGCGGCCGGCCACTCCTGGGAAGGTTCACCACTGCTCCATGTCTTCGCCATTTGTGGATAATGGCTCTCACTGTGGTTCGCTGGATTCCCAAAGCTTTGGAAATGGCTTTATAACCCTTTCCAGACTGATATATCTGAATTACTTTCTTTCTCAATTGTTCCTGAATTTCTTTGGATCTCGGCATGATGTGTAGCTTTTAAGGATCTTCTGGTGGACCTTACTGTGTCAGGCAGCTCCTATTTAAGTGATGTCTTGATTGAGAACAGGTGTGGCAATAATCAGGCCTGGGTGTGGCTAGAGAAATTGAACTCAGGTGTGAAAAACCACAGTTATAGTATGTTTTAACAAGGGGGGCAATCACTTTTTCACACAGGGCCATGATGGTTTGGATTTTTTTTCACCTTTAATAATAAACACCTTCATTTACAAATTGCATTTTGTGTTTACTTGTGTTGTCCTTGACTATTGTTTAAATTGGTTTGATGTTCCGAAACACGTAAGTGTGACAAACATGCAAAAAAACAGGAAATGAGGAAGGGGGCAAACACTTTTTCACACCACTGTAAATAAAATTTCCATTATTCTTTTGTTTAATTTTCTGGACTTGCCTTTTTTTGTATCACCTTGTTTTCTCTCATTGTTGAACAGTTAAAGTGTCTTTGTTTCTGCCTACCTGGACATCTCCAGCATCTTGCATTTGGTTTTAATTCTTGTTAGCTGGGCTTTACTACCAAGGAGTATTAGGGAGATTAAAGTCATCATTTAAAGTCAAACAATTGCCACGGCTGCTACACCCTCTACAAAATGCCTTGGGTAGATGAAGCAACTTGATCAGCCGTCTTATTGTGTCTTGTGATTTAATATATCCCCTCTGTACTGCATGAAGGTGCAACCATCGACATCCTTGCGTCTGTCCACTGCCAGTTTTTGTTTTTTCCCTTCAGAGCAGATGCAGCTTTCTGCACCATCTCTTTAACATCCTCCTACTTATCACCACATCCTGTTTATGTACTAAAAGAGAAATAATTTCCTTGTTACTAAAAATGATTCTAAAGTGTAGTTTCACTAGCTCACAACACAAGACATTTTGGAGAGAGTATAGCAGACGTGCTTGACTTGAAACGATGACTTTAATCTCCACATTCTGATTTTTTTCTTGAAATTTTGACTTTGTTCTCAAAATGCACGATTTATTTATTTTTTCTCTACGTGGCCCTAATACTCCTTCGTACTGTACTCACCTTTGTTTTGAAAGAAATTTGCTAACAGCTGGTTTCCCTCGCCTTTCTTTCTTTTCTTTTTTGATAACCCAAATTTGCTTTCTTGGTGAAAGCCATCAGGTAGGCCAGTCTGAGTGAGAGGTTGACTAAGCCGTGGTTAAACCAATTTATTCAGGCAAATAAATCATGACACTAATTACTTAGAAATTAAAAATTGCAGACTAATAGCAAGGATTTAGAAACTAAATTACATTTAATTTGTAATTTAAGGTGAGCCAACAATTAATGATAATTATGCTGATAAATATAGCCTATTAGCCAAAGTTAACATTCATTATTAGACCAGGTGTTACATCAGATATTTTTTCATTCAACTTAATCTCAAACATTTCATGTGGTCAAACCAAAGTAGAAGCAAGACTTTCTGCTTGGCAGCCACCATTAAATTCAAACACTAACTTGGGGGGATATTTCAAAGCACGATTTAAATGAACCTCATTAACTTCAGTGGTCACTGGGACATAAATATGCTTAAAGCTGTTGCCAACCTTGCCCCAAACCCAAAGCCTTTAAAACGCCTTTTCTCCTGGATGTTATACCACCATCTTTGTTGTTTCTTTCTCCACAGGATTTCAGTACAGGCTGAGTTTCTCAGTTGTGAGTCAAATATGACATGTCTGTCTTTCATTTGAAGCTGACGCCAGTGTGTTAGATCACTGCTGAGGTGCAGTGGCACCAGTAACAGCTAGATCCTGGCTCCTGTGGATTTACATTCAACAAGTGGCAACCTCTCTTCAAAAATACCAACTCATTTTTTTTTTTCCACGTTAAAGTTTTCAAGCTCTGTAGTCTCAGGCTCTTCAACAGAGAAGTTGCTGCCTTTGTAAGACTTAAAGGTTTTCAGAAAGCTTTGATATCTGCTCTTTAATGGCAGCTGTGATTAACGGTTTGCTCAAAGCACACCATGTTTTCACACACACCCTCATGTCTGTAGAGCTGCACTTGGGTTGATGTTTAAACGTGGCAAATTTTTAACTGGAAATGCATCGATTTGTTAATCTGTATTGATTGTCAATTTTTGATTTCCTGAGTAATGCTCACAGTGCTGCAATCATTGAAAATGAATGCTGAAACCTGCAGCTTTGTAGAATTTTTTTTTAGCATCCTGAGCTCATTGTTTTTTTTTCACTATGTTTGGCGTTTCCAGCAAAAAAACAACAAAACAAAAACAACAACCAACACCCTGAGTACTGTTCCTGACCATGTCCATCCCTTTATGACTATGATGATATCATGCCACAAAGTTCAAGTCATCTCAAACTGGTTTCATGAAGATAAAAATGAGTTCACCGTTCTCAAATGGCCTCCATAGTCACCCGATTTCAGTCTAATTGATCACCTTTGGGATGTGGTGGAATGGGAGATGTGCAGCCACAAGACTTTGTGGGGTCATCTCACAGCTAAAAATGAAACCACCCAAATATTGCTTTGTGCCTTCCTTAGCATTCGTCCATATCAGTTCATCCAACTCTTTGTTCTTGTTCTTTTGCCCCGCTGTGGTCAAAATGTAATTCACCTTGAATGATTTGGAGTAACTGTTTACATTTCAAATAGTTTGGGCCTAGCCCATCAAACTAAGTAAAGGCCAGACAGAGGTGTCAAATGTCATGTTTTTTAAACTTTGATTTATTTTATGGCCACTGATTGATATATTGCTGTTTGTAGTATTATCTTTGGCTGAATCGCTGAATTGTAGCTTTAATTTTATTCCCCCGTTGTTGTGATATGCCCTGGCTGGGAAACTAAGTCTGTGGGTCTAAGTATTGACTGGCATTGATCATCATGTCACTTATGTGAGATAGACTCAGGAGGATATGTTTTTAATGTAATATATGGTTGTCAGCTGGTTAATGATCATATAGAAAAAAAAGAAAAAGACTGGCCTCCAAAATTTTAGTCATTAATGAGGTCACATAATCAAGATGTCTTTTGCTGTGGGCCGCAATTGTTATATTCAGACATGCAAGGAAAACCTCCGTTATGGACACAGCTGTATGTTTCAAAATGAGTGACAAAAAAAAAAAAGTACTTGAACAATAATAAGATGAACTATCTGTGTGATAAATATTTGTGTTTTTGTCTGAAGCCTCTCAGGATCAATTAGCCAGTTTGGTCATAACAAGTTTAGCAAGCAAGAGTGTTGTCCTCCAAGGAATAACCTGTTAGGAGGAGAAAAACAGATCAGGCCTCATGTGGGGGAAAACGAGACGATGGATACAGTGGCAACGTGGTGGGATTCCCCAGGGCCAGCCTGCAGAGAGTTCACAGACCTGTTTGTACAAGAAGAAAGTAAGATCGAGTTACCTCTGTAATCCATGAGAGTCTCTTTCCTTGTGGAAGTATTCATGTAATTTAGGTCTAAAGATTGTGTTACACCAAACGATTTGTTGAACAAACTAACTGAAAGAGTCGGTCAAAGTTAGGTCCATAATTTGTTGGACAAAGACTGTTTTTGTGGTTTTGCCTCCGTAAACCGCACAGTGGATCAATATGTGATTGAAGTGCAAACTTGCAGCTTTAATTTAAGGGATTTAACTACAATTTTGCATCAGCTGTTTATGACTGGACAAACTAACATAATTCTAAAAATAGGGACTGCTTTAATACTTGAACAAAATCCTTTGTGGTCAGCGCCTGAAGTCAAGAACCCATGAACATCACCAAATTCAGTGTTTCTTGCCTAGAGATGCTCTACCAGGCCTTTACTGCACCTGCCTTCAGCTGCTGGTTGTTTGTGGGTCTCT
Source organism: Pterophyllum scalare (assembly GCA_024447675.2). Taxonomy (NCBI): domain Eukaryota; kingdom Metazoa; phylum Chordata; class Actinopteri; order Cichliformes; family Cichlidae; genus Pterophyllum; species Pterophyllum scalare. The sequence continues at coordinate 52,291 of JAMQGT020015358.1, read as the reverse complement.
CCTTTCAGTTTTGTACTTAATAACCAAAAATCATTCTCTGTTGGGTTGAGCTCAGATGACTGACTTGACCATTGAAGAATAGCCTATTTCTTTACCTTGAGAAACTCTTGGGTTGCTTTTGCAGTATTCTTTGGGCCATTATCCACTTGCACTGTGAAGCGCTGTCCAATCAGTTTTTCAGCAGTTGGCTGAATCTGAGCAGAGAGTAGAGCCCTGCACACCTCACAATTCACCCCGCTGCTTCCATCAGCAGTCACATCATCAATAAACACTAGTGACCCAGTTCCACTGGCGACCATTCATGCCAATGCCATAACACTGCCTCCACCATGTTAGACAGATGATGTGGAACGCTTCAGATGATGAGCTGTTTCTCTCCTTCTCTACACTTTTCTCTTCCCATCAGTTCTTATTGTTTCATCTGTTCAAATATTTTTTTTAGACCTGTTTAGGCTCTTTTAGATTAAAAAAAAAATATATATATATATTTTTTTTTTTAGCAAAGTCTAATCTGGCCTTCCTATTTTTGATTATAACCAGTAGTTTTCACCTTATTGTAAACTCTCTGTATTGCATTCATGAAGACATCTCTTAATTGTTGACCTTGACAGTGATACTCCTACTTCTGTAAGAGTGCTCTGTCTTCTGTTGCCCCTGCTAAAGTGTTTAGTATCTCAGATTGGTTTGTTTTGCTTTTTCACAGCTTAATGATGGCCTCCCTCACTTGCATTGGCATAGTTAGAATCACAATGAAAAGCTAAAAGCTATAAAATACAAAGTCAACACTCTGAATAAGCATTTGATATTATGTACAGTATGCTTCATTTATTTAAAACAACAAGGGAGGAAGCCTCACCTGCCCACGAAACTAATAATGTCTGTAATTTTAAATGAAACCTCTTAAATGAAAGCTTAAAGCCTCCATTTCAATCACACATTGATTGTTTGATTTAAATCCCACTGTGGTGGTGTACAGATATAAAAAATAAAAAATATGTATCGTTGTTCAACATATTATGACACTAACTGTGTGTTACAAACACAATGCTACTGCAGTTTTCTTGGAAATTATTTAAAATGTAAAACATTTTGATTATCACGAGAGACTACAGAATATAGATCAGGTCCTAAGGCCGGGAATGCATCCTATCATTTCTCTCTGAGGAAAAATCTGAAAATCTCTAATATACCCAGGGAACCAGTTTCTTTTATTTGGCAACAATACCTTATTAGTAATGTCCCTGTGGACAATAATCACTGTAATAGTTTGAATTTAGAGGCCCTGGAGATTTAATAGTCTCTTGAGTATTCTCTAACATTGGTGTATAAGAACTATACTGTATGTGTATCAAAGCAAGGAGTTTGGGTTTAGTCATTATTATTCCGCTTTATTCCATCCTGTTGCATTTCCTCTCTTAGTTCTGACTTGATCTAAGGAGCCAAAAACTCCAGAATCAAATGAAACCACAATGAACATTTAACCTGTAACCTTTGTTTCCTGGTGTAAATGTCAGATAACACTAAATCTTAAACCCTGAAAACAGCGGGCCTTTAGTTTTAATTTGGTTTAGGGAAGATGACAAAGCTGCTGTTCACGTAGCACTAAACATTCTCTTGCAAACAATTTTTTTGTGTGGCAAGATTTATTCTGACTCACAATACTGGTTTCTTCTTTATAACTGAGTCTGGTCTAAGCCCAGTGGACCAAGTCCCACTGACTGAGGTATGCCTCCCTAACTACTCGTGCTTTAATCATCCCTGACACTCAGGCCATGGGTGTGGTATGATATGTTCGAGATTAGAGGTCAACAGGTATGAAATCTCTGCCTAGCCACCAATCAGGAAAATTTGGTGACCATTCCTGAAATATCCCTCAGACCACTGAGCATGGATAGTAGGAGGACCAAAAGTTTAATGGTGTCTTTGTCATTCCCTGATTTGCAGCAGTAATACAGTAAATAAAGATTCTTAGACGCAACTTTATTCCCTGATTTTTTTTTCTACTGGCTGCAAATCATTTTACAACAATTTATTATTTTTAATAAGCACCAATATATGATCCTAAAACAGGACAAAATGAAACAGACTTTGATCACCATGTTGGCTAAATAACAGAGATCAGTTTCCTGTAAATCTGAAGCAAAGAAAACATCTGAATGCCATCTGTCTCTGAGGGGAAATCAAAACATACTGTACTTGTCTAGTGTACAGTTGTGGTCAGAAGTTTTTTTGAATGTCCACCCACTCAGGGGTGGAATGATATACAGCACACATCTGTAAGGACTTTAATAAAAACAAGAACAAGGTGCACATTTTTAAATTTAAACTGGATTGTTTCTAATCCACACATCATCATCATCATCATAATAATAATAATAATAATAATAATAATGCTCCATTCTTAAATATCATTATAAATGTTCCAAGTCAAAAGTTTATTTAGTTTAAGTAGCCTGTAAATTTGCCTCATCTAGCTCTTTAGACTATGGCATCCTCTGGGCTCAAGTCCCATGTCATGAAAAGTGCTGACCTTCATGAGGCAATGTAATTTTTGTTGTCTTACAACTAACCTAACATAATCTCCTTTCTCCCTTGACTGTTGCAAAGTGTTTGCCTAGCTCTTCAGGATGTGACATCATCCTGTGAGAACAGTGGCGACAAACAACTCATTAACAGCCTCATTAAGCCGTGTTTTTCTAACTTTCAGCTAGAGAGTTATGAACTGTTGAGAACTGAAGTTTGTTCATTCAGACTTTCTTAGAGTATCTGTAATGTACAATCTGAATATGTAGATCAATCGAGCTGTTGTGCACAGAAGCATTTATTGCATAAAATTATACAATAAACTCAAGTTATTCATGTCAGGTTTTTTTACAAATCAGTACCTATTACTCATCACCTACTCCTACATAATATTTGTGCAATCAAAGTAAGCATCTGCTACCCTCAGCAGATTTTTACTGCGCTACAAGCTTCTTAAAGTACATTTAAAAAGAACAAAGAAAACAAAATGAATATATACAAAATATTGTAGTATTCCCTTTAAAGTAAATACTGCCCAGAGAGCGAGCTGCCTTGGTGGAGGTTTGCACTCCTGGAGTACTTCGTGTTTACAGCATGTTTTAAGTGTAATACAATCTGTGCACAAGATGGTGTTTGTCTATCTCTGGAATGCAGGTGTGTGCATGTCTACTTATGGTTTAAGCATTACTAGACTGGTAGCTATTAACTAAGGATGATCAGATTTAGGCCCTGTATTTCAAGAAAGTTTTCAGTGGAAACGGTGTTGTTTTACCGTTTTTGTTTTTGAAAAGTGGCACGCTCAGATGGAAATGTTTCAAAAAACGATCTCCGTTTACATGGAAATGCAAGACATTGAAAACACTGTAGTTCCCACTGCCAGGCCACAAGTTGGTGGTGTGAATACAGGAGTCGCAACCGTACTGCACACTGCCAGCAAACCAGTTTTCAAAAAGTAGCATTTTCATCCCTATAAGCAGGAGCTGTCACTCTACCTGCCAGTAGTGGCTGTGAGTCTGCCTTGATTTTAGTGTGCCACTATACATTTTTAAATAGTTACATGTCCATGCTCTTTGCATTGGGGCATTTGACTTCTGCAGCCCAAAGAGTGGGTCAGAGACCGCACCATCAGGAGATGATCCTCACCAGGGGGCATCTGGATGGACAGCAAACCCACAAGGCCATTAATTTGTGTTTTTTTACTCCTCAATAGCAAATGGTTCAATTGCTAGTACCCACTTCATCACAGCTGTTTGAGCCACTCCCTTTCTAATTCTTTGTACCAGGCTTTCTGCAGACATCTGACCTCTGATGTGGCATAATTCCCTGAATCTGGAAGAAGTTTTTCTGGGACTCCTGACACAGTGCCACTCCACAGTGTTGCTGTGATCATAGGTGACAACCTGTACTAATGAAGTGGCAAGTGACTGTAGATGTAGGTGTTGTTGTTGGTTGCACACAAACTGGAAAATGGTGGCCTCTAACCTGTAACCATCAATTGGTAGAGGTGGTGGTGGATGGGTGTCTGAGTAGCATACTACAACACAGCTCACTGGTAATAGATTTTGGTAAGAGATAGGACTACCTTCCTGTACTTTTCCAAAAGCTGAATCATCATGGCACTTATTGCCATGGTGGTGGTGAGTGGAACAATGTCTGCTGAGAAATCCTTGAGTACCTCATTGACTCTGAGTACATCTGGATCAGCCCCCCCCCACACACACACACACCACACACCACACACACACCACACACACCACACACACACACACAAAACACTGTCTTGTGACATGTAGTCCTTTAAAGAATATAGTTTTACAATTAGGATTTTATGAAAAATTTTACAATAAAAAACCAAAGGCAAAGACAGAAAGTAGGCAATGACATCACACAGGACAATACATTAGAGCAGGGATCCTCAAATCCAGGCCTGGAGGGCTGGTGTCCTGCAACTTTTAGATGTGCCTCTGCTTCAACACACCTGAATCAAGTATAGAAGTCATGAGCAGGACTCTGGAGAACTTGACACCAGGTGCGCATCCTCTTGTCACACGCTTTTTGAAAGGGGTTCACCGACTGAGACCTGTGGTTAGGTCCAGTGTCCCCTGGTGGTACTTGACTTTGGTGCTGGAGACCCTTTGTGGTCCCCCTTCTGAACCCATTGAGTCTTCTTTCATATAAGACTGTGCTTCTTCTTGCTTTGGCTTCCGCAAAGTGAGTGAGTGACCTTCATGCGTTTTCTGTGCATCCTTCGTGCACACAGTTCTATTCTGATGGTCACAAGGTTGCACTATGCCAAATGCCGCATATCTACCTAAGGTTATTCCTGCAGCTTACAGCTCTATGAAATTTGAACTTCAGAGTTTTTGTCCCCCTCCTTTCGCATCTGAGGGGGAGAGGAGGTTGCATTCTCTGTGTCTGGTGCGTCTGCTACGGGCCTATATTGACCGCACTCAGAATGTGGTTTTGTGTTGTTTGTCTGCTTTGCTAACACAGCTAGAGGTAGAGCTCTGTCTAAACAGAGGCTCTCCCACTGGATTATGGAGGCCATCTCCTTGGCATATGGCACTAAAGGTGTTGCTTTTTCTCAGGGTGTGAGAGCACATTCCACAAGGGGAATGGCAACCTCATGGGCCCTTTTTAAAGGGGTTCCTGTGAGTGATATTTATGCTGCAGCTAGTCGGTCATCACCGCGCACTTTTGTTCGGTTCTGTTGTTTGGATGTGACAGCCTCTTTGGTAGCTCATTCTGTCCTTTCTGCTGGGTCTGCCTTGCGCTAGGGTGCCGGTGATCTGACTCCAGTTTGGTGGCTGCTCTCCGGGGCGTGTATATATATGTCCCATACTACTATGTGTGTTGTACCGAGTGAATCGACTGAAAGGGAACGAATAGTTCTGTCTATAACTTCTGTTCCCTGAAGAAGAGGAATGAGGTACAACACTAGGATGGCCTGCTGCGCAGCTGGGCTCGGTGAAGAGCGGCTATTGAACTGAGGTATGACTGTGATGACGGAGTATATATGTGTGGGCGGAGCCGGACATATGTCATCACAGGTCATCTGCCTTAAAGGCGTGAATAGAGGTGTCTTCAGCAGGATGTCAGGGCGTGATATCAAATACTATATGTGTTGTACCTCGTTCCTCTCCTTCAAAGAACAGAAGTTATAGACATAACTGTTCACTTTGATTTCATATGGAGAGTGACTGCAGAGCCGCTGTGTCGTGCGCTGGAGAGTGTAAGCCCGACTTGGCTGGGTCCGCCTCACTGCTATCCCTGGTATTGCTAAAGGTAAATGGTAAATTGACTAATTCTTATATAGCACTTTTCTACTCTAGTTGAGCACTCAAAGTGCTTTATACAAGCGTTACGTAGGTCAGCCAACCTAGTTCGTTAGACAGGCATGGGAATCAATGAAGCTTGTGGGTTTCATTTTAGCAGTAATGTATGACGTGACTGAGACAAGCATCTTGATGCATGTCAAGAATGACTCATAGACGGATGTAATGGAGAGAATCCACCCATTTTTCAAAATAAAACATTGTTCGGACTCAGATAATAAATAAAATGGAATAATGCACGTTATTTATTCTTTCAGTGTGGCCCGGTACCAAATGACCCACAGACCAGTACCAAGCCATGGCCCGGGGTTTGGAGACCCCTGTTGTAGGTGATCAGATAATTGACTTAGTGACATGCAAATCAATTTAAACATTTTAATGTAATGTGTTTTTTCTGGATCTCTCCAATAAAAAATGTAATTACTATTAAAAGAGACTATTCATTTCTTTTTAAGTGACCAAACTTACAAATCCAGGAGGGGATCAAATAATTATTTTTCCCAACTCTACAGACACAAGAAGTTCAAATACATATTTGATTTTAAAGCAAAATCACAAAGACATGTTTTTTTGAAGCCCTTTGAACCTCCACATATAATACTGGGCCAGACTAACAAATTGATTTGAACTGAAATATCTCTTAAAAACAACTGGAAAATGTTTCGACCGTGACCTTTTTTGTGAACCAGATCAGTCCAGTACAGGCACCATGACTAACTGTACGGTTGACAAGGGAACAGGTCACTGCTATAAGAGACAGAACACAAAGCTGCTCTGCTTCTATTTGGAGCCAGCCTTCACTAAACAGGGCTTGCTTAAAGAAAAGACTGAGGACAGAGAACTATAGAGGACTAACAAAAGGTCTTTTAATGGAATTTCTTGACTCAGCTGTTGAGAAGAACACCACCTTTGTGCGACCTGCATATTTCATAATAAGTGGTTTTATTGGCATACCTAATATCAACTATTACTTTGTCTTTCTCTGTTTTATTTACATTATTTCAGTGGTGGGAAACACAATTGTGATGACTGTAATAATTTTGGATCATACTTTGAGAAGTCCTAAATACACTGCAGTTTTTAATCTTGCATTTACAGACTTGTTAAGTAGCTCTGCTTTGGTGCCAAAGGTTCTTGACATTTTCCTGTTTAAGCATTACTATATTTCCTACAATGACTGCTTGACATTCATGTTTTTCTGCTTTACTTTTTTTTCAATGCAGGCTTTTAATCTGGTTGTACTGTCCTTTGACAGAGTGATGGCAATCATCTTCCCACTGCACTATCAAATGAGAGTGAGCCACAAGCTCATTTTATCTTTGATCACTTTTTTCTGGCTTCTTGCTATTACTCTTACACTCATTGCAGTTGGTCTTCTCACAAGAATTTCTTTCTGTAAGTCTGTGGTTATTCAAAGCTATTATTGTGATCATGGTCCTGTATATCGACTTGGCTGCAATGATGTTACCCCCAATCGTGCAGTTGCTGGTTTGGCACCAGTTCTTGTTCTTGGGTTTCCACTGGCATTTATCTTGGGAAGTTACTGCTGTATTGGCTATTCTTTGTCAAAAATTTCTACATTTGGGGAAAGAGTGAAGGCTTTAAAAACCTGCACAGGTCACCTTTCATTAGTAGCAATTTATTTCCTCCCTATTACATTTGTCTATATCTTTGGGGGTGTAATACATCCAAATGCTAGGATCATAAACCTTTCTATTACTGCTGTCATGCCTCCCATGTTAAACCCAATAATCTATGTTCTTCAGACACAGGAAATCAAAACATCTTTAAAAAAGTTATTGAAAACTAGAGTGCAGTCTAAAATTTTGCAACAAATTCATTAAAAGGATTTTGACTTAAAGTTTTGTAGTGACCATTACAATCTAATGTCAAAGTTTCTTTTAAAGCTGAAAATGTAGGTGTTAAATGTTTCATACAGAGTACTGCAGCTTAATGCAACACATGCAGCCAGAACAAGATTTCACTTGAAATAATAAAAGATTTTCAGTAAGCAGTTGTCACTGCAATCATCCATCCTCTTCCGCTTGTCCTGTTTGGAATTGCGGGATGGGTGGGGGCTGGAGCCTATGCTAGCTGTCATGTAATGTGACCAGAGAGAGTCTTGTTATTTTTATTTTGTTGGAGTAACTACTTAACATGTAAACATTTTTTCAGCTCTAGTCAGCACTGCAGCAGCAGCAGCAGCAGCAGCCTCCTTTTTTCTTTGTTTGTTGTTTCAGTAGTCATGCATATCACTGTTATAATGCCATCATATAATGAGGCTAGCTGTAATAACAGTTTTGAACTGAAGTTTCTTTATTCTGACTTTATGGACATAGAGTATTTCTTAAGTTTAAAAATATGACCCCCCCCAAAAAACATTAGTTTTTATGAGAGGATTTAAGAAGGATTTTCATCTAATGAAAATAAATAATAATTAAAAAAAGGACACCTGCATCTTCCAATAATGCTAAGTAACAGAGTCATAAAATACTACAGTCTAAAAACAAAACAAAAGTGAAAACTTTCTGTAGGGGTTGTACAAAACCCCAAGCCATTTTATTCTTGCAAGTAAAAATGCTCCAAAATTCACCAACAGTACAGATATTGTGGCCAGGTTCCATTTAATGGCTTGAATTAGCAAAGGTGAGTGAGACATAGCATGCAGCAACAGGGTACACTTCTTGGCTCATGTTGTATTCATGCCACTTAACTCTTTATTGGGTGAGGAATCACATTTACTAAGTTGATTTGCGTCAGTTCATTTAAAACTGATGCAAACAAACAAAAAACAATAAAGTAAAAAAAGTTACAAAATAAAAAAGTTCTCTAGTAACACGCTCAGGATGAAATTTAAAATTTTCAACCGAGTACCCTTTAAAGGGTTAATACTATCCAAATGATTCAGAGATTCAAAAAACCTTTTTGTCATTCTTCTCATGTAAACATGACAGGAATGAAAATCAGATTCTGTGGTCCCTCCAGTGTAAGTTGCCAAAGAAACAATGTACCTTGTACAGTTACAAATAAATAGAATGATTTAAGAAAACAGAATATAATAAATAACTAGCTATAAAAAAAGAAAGTGGTCTGGTACCTGGGCAGTTTGCGCTGATATTTCACGTCATATTATCATGTATCAGTGGTATATTTCACATGAATATTATCAGTGGACTGGCCTTAAATAAGCAGAGTTTCTATTGTGCAAGAATGTTGTCTGATTTTAGTGAGGTGCAGCGTTTGTTAGTCTGACAGCTTCAGGATGGAAGCTGTTTTGCAGCCTGGTTGACCTCACTCTAATGCTGCGTAATCTATGACCTCCTTTGTCTGGCTTCTATTTCTTTTATTGTATTCTTAAGCTGCTGGATGCCCCTGTCTATCTATCTAGTGATGTGAGTCCAACCACTGTTGTGTCACCTGCAAACTTAATGATATGGGTGCTTGGGAATGTGGATGAGCAGTCATAAGTAAGCGGTGTGTACACAAGAGGTGAATCATATTCCTCTACTAAAAACAATAGAGGATGATCTCACATGTTGGAATTCTCTACCTATATCACTCATGGGGAGAGTTGCCACAGTTAAAATGATGATTCTGCCTAAAATCAATTATCTGTTCTCACTGATCCCTAACAAACCTTCTGTTGCTTGGTTTAGGTCCCTAGACTCAAACATTTTAAATTTTTTATGGAAAAATAAAACCTGGGGGTGCGTCGGGATGTCTGGTTGGCATTCCGGGATGCTGGGCTGCCCGCAGATCCTGTGGGGGTGGGGGTGGGGTGGTCAAGGTGGTCCCCCATGTGTGTGTGTGTGTGATTTTTGTTGTCTTTTTTGTGTGGATGGGTGTTTGTGTGTGGGTGTGTTGGTGTGTGTGGATGTGTTTGTGTGTGTGTGGTTGCATTTGTGTCATGTTTGTCTGCAGTGTGGGTCAGGGGTGCCGGCCTTGAGTGCAGTGGGGCTCTGGGGTACGGTCACATGGGCCCTGTCATATGTATCCTTGACCCTTCCCCTCCCTCAATTCAAACAAACAACACATCACACTTGTAAGGTCTTTTTTTGTATGTGTGTGTGTGTGTGTGTGTGTGTGGTGGTGGTGGTGGGGGCACTCCCCTGGCTCTGCTCATTTTGCTGCATGATGCCCCGTCCCTCCTTTTTTAATTACATGACAGCCATTATGGCTCACGAAACGTCACAGTACAGGGGCCGGTGTATCACACAGTGGTGACTGGGTGGGACTGCTGAAGTTGCCCCACTTGTCTCCTCACTGTTGCCTGCCCCTCAATTTTATTTACATTTTATACATTGAGGGACTTTTATTTATAAAGCACTTTAAAAACAGCAAGTGCTGACCAAAGTACTGAACAAAGAAAACAGGACACACCAGTACACAAGAAAAGTAGATAAAGAGGTAACACCCGAGATAAAAGCAGCAATAAAATACATAGTTTATCATAAGTCAAATAATAAAATAGTATAAAAATAACTAGATAAAAATAAATAGGAAACAAATACACAAAAACTAAAATCAACATCTCAAGCTTGGTCAAAAGCCAAACGAAATAAGTGGGACTTAAGAAAAGATTTAAAAGGGGCCAGCGAAGAGGCCTGTCTAACGTGCAATGGCAGCAAGTTCCACAGTTTAGGGGCTGCAGCAAAGGCTCTGTCCCCCCTACGCCTCTGCTTAGTCCTCGGTACATTCAAAAGCAGTTTGTCAGCTGAGTGAGAGGGAAGAGGAGTGTAGGTGCAGTAACTCAGAGAGGTACGTAGAGCAAGGCCATTTAAAGACTTAAAAACATATAAAAGAATTTTAAAATGAACTCTAAATTAAACAGGTAACCAGCACAATGAAGATAAAACAGGGGTAATGTGCTCCCTTGTAATCCAGTCAAAAGCTGTGTGACTGGTTAAAGAGCTACAGTAATCCAGCCAGATCATAACAAAGGCATGGATCACACCTTCAAAATGATCTTTTGACAATATATTTTTAATCTTGATGAGCTGTCTCAGGTGAAAGAAACTGGATTTCACCATGGCAGTAATCTGACCCTCATCCATCTTTACACCCAAATTTGTGACTGTGTGTTTTACATAATGGGATAAAGGACCCAAATCCACAGAAGTCGCCCCCCCCCCAGTGATGCCCGGACCAAAAACAATCACCTCCGTCTTATTTCTATTAAAATTCAGGAAATTCAAAGCTATCCAAGCTTTGATTTCATCAAGATTCTGTGTTAGAATCTGTATGGAGTTCGCATCACTATGTTTTAGAGGCATATAAATCTGGGTATCGTCAGTGTAGCAGGGGAAAGAAATTTTATGCTTTCTGAGAATAGAACCTAGGGGGCAGCAAATATAGAGAAAACAGCAACGGCCTGAGTATGAAACCCTGGGGTACCCCACACGATAAAGGAGCACAGGATGATTTAAAATCATTTAAGCTGACAGTAAACATTCTCTGGGTCAAGTATGATCTAAACCGCTCCAGCACTGTGCCTTGAATACTTACACACTGCTCTAGACTACATATTAAAACACTATGGTCCACTGTATCAAAAGCAGGTTTTAGATCTAAAAGAAGTAAAATCATATAGTCACCCACATCTGTAGCCAGGAAAATGCCATTAAAAACCCTTAGCAAGGCAAACTCTGTGCTATGAAGAGGCTTGAAGCCAGACTGAAAGACCTCAAGGATATCATTTTAAGAAATCTTGAAATTTCTCACAAGCCTCAGGTGAAGGCTCAATCTAGTAGATTGAGGGGCATTCAAAACAGTATCAATAATGTCAAATAGTACACGGGGCTTGTGACTATTTGCCACAATAATATTTGACAAATGCTCTTGTTTGGCCTCTTTCATGGTTGCCTGGTACAGTCACATACAACAGCTCATACACCCAACACATCACCCCAAACACAAAGAGTGTTCTCATTCTGATTGCAAAAACTGCCAGACATGACAGGCAAAAAAAGAAAAAAAAACTGACATCATTCTGCAATGGATTTTACCACATGAGCTCAAGAACACTTTAGAAAACCATTGTCAGTGAACACAGTTCGTTGGTCCATCAACAAGTGCAAATTAAAACTCTACTATGCAAAACGAAAGCCATAATTCAACAACACCCAGAAATGCCACCGGCTTCTCTGGGGACTGGTGCAAAGTGGAAAATTGTCCTGTGGTCTGACGATTCCACATTTCAAATTGTTTTTGGAAATGTTTTTGGACATTGTGTCCTCCGGGCCAAAGAGGAAAAGGACCGTCGAGATTGTTATCAGCGCAAAGTTCAAAAGCCAGCATCTGTGATGGTATGGGGGTGTGTTACTGCCCATTGTATGGGTAACTTGTACATCTGTGAAGGCAACATTAATGCTGAAAGGTACATACAGGTTTTGGAGCAACATATGCAGCCATCCAAGCAACATCTTTTTTAGGGACATCAAAATGAGTGAATAATTGCAAAAAAACAATAAAGTCTGTCTGTTTTAACTTTAAATATCTTGTCTTTGTAGTGTATTCAATTCAATATAGGTTGAAAAGGAATTGTAAATCATCATATTCTGTTTTTATTTATTTTTTACACAACATCCAAACTTTACTGGAATTGGGGTTGTAGTTTTATTGTGGAATAACATGACATGGCTTATACTGGGGTTGGTCAAGTGCCAGAGCTAAAGTAAGGAAAACATGGAACGGGAAGACACACAGTGGGGAGAAACATTGACAACAACACAACAAAGAACTGACACAAACTAAGGGTTTAAATGCAGACACAAGGCAACAAGAGGATCAGGAATGGGTGGAGACACAGGTGGAAATAATTAAACAAGACAGGACCAGGAAGTAAACTAAATACAGACAAGGCAGAACTAAACTAAGACTAACAAAGTAAAACAGGAACCAACTGAATACTAAGACAGATGCAGATGTATCACAACACTGGGAATAAAACTGAATACAAAAACACACAAGGCAAGGGACTTAGACTCAGAGGGACAAAACAGACACTGGAGCACAGAGATGTGGGGAAGACAAGAACACAGGGACTCAACATGACTAACTATAACTAATAACAGGACTTGCAAACTATAGCAAACAAGGAATCGATGCCAAATGAAAACTGGGAAATAACAGAAGTGTTATAAAGGGTGTCTGTAGAGGTAGGGCAGGTTCGTGGATGAGACTGTACCAAGATGAGGTATCCGTTAGGATACAGGAAGAATGAGGAGAGATGAATTGTTGGTTACTGGCGTGCCGCCCAGTAGAGTTTAATGACGTCTGAGGCATTAGTTTCTGTAACAACAAACAACATACTCAATTACTGCTATTCTAACAGAAGAAGATGTAACTAAGGTACCTCTAAATAGTATACATGTATTGCTACCTATGTATCATTAACGGGACATTGCTGGCCGTAGTTTAACAAGAACAACTTAACTAAACATAATAACAATAATACATTCATGCGCACCATGTCACATGTAAACACAATTCCTCCCTGCTGATTGGTAATGTCCCAGCGCATGTACTGAACATGGAATTCACCGAAGTCCATCTGAACATCACGCCGAACCCGGAAATAGGTCACGCTGTATGCACTGCATAGAGCTGTGGAGAGAGCTTGATAACCCAAAGGACACTTACTTCTTGTCATTCACTTACCTCTCAGGACATCCACAAAGGGAGAAACACGCAGTCCACATGGCTCAGGCTATAACACAGGGTTCGGTGTGGTGTGGTCGCCATTACACCCTCTCACTGTTTCTCTCTCTCTCTTCCATTCTCTGATATGCTAAGGACGATCACGTAACATCGGACGAGCTAACTGGAAGATTTAAAGGGGCCTGCACATTTTCTGACCGGACCTTTTATACAGCCGCCCCCAAATGTGCTGGCACATTTGTCCCTGATAAAGGTCTACTCGTTCGAGATCGGCCTGGAGGAACATCTTCTTCCTCTGAGGGGAGATCGAGTAATATCACCAAGCGAGCCACAAGTCGAGTGTACGTATGCCCCTTGATTCTCACATCTGTTGCTCTGATCCGTCCATCATCACTGCGGTGGACCTTGACCACCCGTCCAATTGGCCACAGGGCATGAGGCAGCTGGGGTTCTACCAAGATGATGACAGCATTCTTGAGGAGCTCAGGTGCTGAGTGCCATTTCTGTCTTGCCTGAAGATTAGGAAGGTATTCCTGAATGAATCTCGACCAGAATTGATCGACTAGGACTTGGGAATGCCGCCAGCACCGACGGCTGAGGATTTCCGCTGCTGGGTATACCACCTGGGGTAGCGATACGTCTGGCCGCTCCATGAGGAGGCAGTTAGGCATCACTGGATCAACATCCGCCACATCTGTTGAAACGTACCCCAGGGGTTTCGCATTCAGGATAGCCTCGACCTCTAGGAGTACAGTAAGGAGGATATCTTCGGCCAGTGCCTGTGTTCCAACACATGCCTGAAGTGCGGCCTTGACCGACCTAATCTCCCTCTCCGACACACCTCCAAAGTGGGGAGCCACGGGGGGGTTAAAGTGGAAGTTGATCTTCTGACAAGCAAGTTGCTCCTGCAAACCCTGGGTCATGTTAGCAAAGGCCTCCCACAGTTCTTGTTCTCCTCCTCTGAAATGAGTCCCTTGATCCGACCACAACTCGGCTGGAGTCCCTCTTCTTGCTATAAAGCGCCGTAGCGCCACTAGGTAAGTCCATAGTCTGGAGGAGATCAAGGTGCACTGCCCTGGTGGTTAGGGATTTAAATATTATTGTCATGGTCCTGGGCCGGTGGCCCAGTGTTTTATGTTTTGGTATATATTTCTGCATCCTTGTTTCCCCAGTTTGACTTCCTGTTCTATTTTGATAGTCATTTGGTCTCTGTCTGTCATGTTCAGTTTTGCTTCCTCTTGTCTCGTATGTGTAATATGATTCACCTGTGTTCCCACTCCTCTAGTTATCCTTTTGAGTATTTAAGTCCAGTGTCTTCCTTGCCTGTTGTCCTGTCATTGTAGGTTGTTGTCCGCTGTCCCGCACGTTTGTTAGTTTTGCAAGTCAAGTCAAATCCAGTCTGTTTCGCGTCTCTCCCCCGTCTGGTGTATTTCGGGGAGAGCTCATGTTTGGTTCTTGATTAAGTGGTATTATGAGTGTCAATAAAGTGTGTAAATGACTTACGACCTTCCTGGAGTCTGCATTTTGGGGTCCTCCTTCCTGCCTGCACATCGGCCAGCCGTGACAATTATCCCCCAGAGTTTCTCCTGTCGTCGGCCTGTCCTCACCACCATCGGACCAAAACAGTCTACTCCTGTTGAGTAGAAAGCTGGCTTGTAGGTAGATCGGCCATCTTTGGGATGGAAGGTTGGGCCCGCCAGTGCTGACATTCAGTTCAAGTTTGCTGATGCCGCCTTATCTCTTGCCCTCTGAGTATCCAGTATGACCTCTGAATCTTTGCAAAGAGCTGCTCTGCACCTGGGTGGTGTAGGTCACTATCAAATTTCTGGATGAGCAGGCATGTGAATGGGTGTGAGGCATCCAACACGACCGGAAGTATGGTTGAACACTCCAGCCCTGCTGCATGTCGAAGACGACCACCCACATGAATGAGGTCTGTCGTAGTGTTCAGTTCAGGGGCTAATGTAAGTAGGCAACTGCCAGATGAGACAGCCTTACAGGCTTTGAGAAGCTTGTAGTCTTTGGGCCTTTGAGCCTGTTGTAAGATGCTGACCTCAGCTTGACGATAATCTTCAGCCCTAAGCGGAGCACTAGACGAGGCTTGGGGATGCAGAGTTCCTGCTTTGTGGTCTATGAGCTCCTGCCATGTTTGGTACGCCTGTACCTCTTGGCTCGCAGGTATGGAGTTTGCCATAGTTAACCCGCAGAGATACGCCCTCCGTAGTTTGGTGTGATCCTCTGCAGCCTCTGTGTTGGGTGTCAATGGCCAGGTATCTGGAGGCTGGCGCAGGAAAGGAGGTCCGCTTGCCCACCTGTTGTGGATGACTAGTGCCTTCAGCGTGGTTCCTCTCGCCAGGTCATCCACTAGGTTATTCCCCGAGTCCACATAACGCCAGGTGCAGTTCTTGGTGAGCTCCTGTATCTCGGCCACTCAGGTCCCCACAAAGACCTTGTAATGGCAAGATTGAGACAGTAGCCAAGTCAACACGGTTGTGGAGTCTGACCAGAGTGTTATGTGATCGGCGGGCAGCGTGAGCTCTCTCCCGAGGACATGGGCCACCTGTGCTGCCACCAAAGTGGTGCAAAGCTCCAAACGTGGGATCGAGTGCAGTCGTTTTGGAGCAACTCGTGAGCGGGCAAGGATAAAGGAGACGTGTGCTTGGCCTGTAGGAGCCTGGGTCCTCATATACACCACCGCTCCATAGGCCTGCTCCGAGGCATCGGCGAAGATATGCACTTCATACGTCTTACCTTCTTGGCATGCCCTGGCTAATACGTAAGTCCGTGGGAAGGTAATGAGAGGCAGCGATTCTAGTTCCACTTCCCAAGCCGACCAGGCCTCGCGGAGCTCTGCAGGTAGTTGGGGGTCATCCCAACCACGCTGTTTGTCCCAGAGCTGCTGGATGATGAGCTTGGCCTGAGTGGAGAATGGCAATAAGAATCCTAGTGGATCATATTGAGTGGCTAAGACCCGGTAAAAATTCCTAAGGTTAGGTTGGTCATAACTCACCGGTCAATGCTTGTAACCTGATTGGTCGGCCTCCCAATTCCAGCTGAGGCCTAGGGTGGACTCCAAAGGATTGGACTCATCCTGAGACAGCCAGAGGTCGAGGCTCGCTGATCTGGCTGCCTGCGGGAAGTGACTTAGCACCTCAGGAGCATTGCAGGCCCACTGGCACAAGTCAAATCCACCTGAAGCTAGCAGGTCTTGCAACCGATCCAATAGGGACCGGGCATCCTCCGGTAAAGGAACACTCTGCAGGCAGTTATCCACATAAAAACAGTTCTCAACCGAGAATCTTAGGTCACTGTCAGGTGAACTGTGCTCAGCCACGTGCCATTGCGGGCATATGTTGCACAGCAAGGGCAGCAAGTGGTGCAAAACGGCAAGACCTGCCATTCGTAGGTTTTGGGGGGCTCTTGAACTTTGAGGTCCCTCCTCAGGAACCTCAGCAAGGGATGGTCTGCAGGCAGTAGTCGCACCTGGTTAAACATCCCCTTGATGTCCCCACTAACTGCTACGGGGTGCTCGCGGAATCTCACCAGGACCCCCAGCAAGGAGGCTCCGAGAGTGGGTCCTGGTAGGTGTTGGTTCAAAGTTTGGCCAAGGTAATGGTGAGAACAGTTCAACACAATGCGGTCCTTCCCATTGTGGGTAACAAGGTGGTGAGGGATGTACCAATGTCGTTCGGGAAGACTTCCTCCTTAGCTTCCTCCACAACACCTGAGTCTATCAACTTCTGGATTTCTACTCTATAGGAGTTGGCTCGCTGCGGATCTTTCAGGAGATGTCTTTCAGTACTACGCAGAAGGGGCATTACTGACTCCTTGGGTGCTTGCAAAGGGGGCATTTCTAGGTGCCGCAGCAAGGGGTGCTGTACCTCAAGATCCCATGCACATCCATGCGAATGGTCTTGGTTTCAAGCAATGCCACAGCCTGCTGATCCTGTTTTGAGTGAGTCGCTTCCTTGGCAGACTGATGAGGGAGGGTGTCGACCTGCCAGAGTCTTTCGACGTGCTGAAGGAACTCATCCATCCAGGGTGGTGAAGACGTGAACAGGCACTGAGTAGAGTGGCAAGGCCGTCCCATCACTGGGGTCAGGCCTTGAAGGGTCCATCTAAGCCTGGTGTGGATGGCCGCTGGCCCCCCAGGTGGTCCAAATCTGACCGGCTCTATAGGGGTAATGAGGTGCGGCTGGTCTGACCCGATAAGAAGTAGAGGCTCCGCTTCCTGAAGGGTAGGCAGGGGAATGCCTTGCAGATGCCGGAACTTCCTCCGTAAGTGCTCAACTGGGTAGGTATGGTGAGAGAGGCTGAGGCGACTGGCGGTGAAAGCACTCTCTATTCTGTAGCTAGTTTGTGGATTGTTAGCAGGGGAGACCTGAAATGACACTGTGCACCCATGCAGGACCTGCGTATCTTGGCGGACGGTCCTCAAGGGAAGGTCCTCAGGCACTCCCTGCAGGCCTAAAGACTTTACAGCCGCTGGCAGGAGCATTGTTCTCTCTGACCCATCATCCAGAATAGCAAAGGTGTCTATGGTTTTGCCCCTATATTGCACGACTACAGACGACGACTTACAACATCACCCGATTCTCCACCCCCGGCCTGACTAGGTAGATTGCATTGGAGGTGGGATTGGTTGGGCCACCCTCTCCCTCACTGGCTCCCTCCTTCTTGCCCTGCTCTCCTCTAGTGTTGATATCATGGAGCTCTAAGAGGTGCTTCCCCTGGCAGCAATGGCAAGTCTTCTTCAAGGTGCACTGTGCTGCTTGATGCGTCCGGGCACAGTGCCAACATTTCCTGTTTACCTGGATCCACTCTTTGAGCTGAGCCTGGGAAAGTTTAGATACATCTGGACATTGACCCAAATAGTGATCGGTGCTCCCAAAGTAGGCACAGTAAGCTCTGCCCTTGCCATGCCTCTTGGCACCTGTCTCCTTCTAAGATCCGTGACTGTCCTGAGATGATTTTTCTGCACTATGCAGGATTGCCACTGGATGCTTGCCGTGGTCCTTCTACAGCCCATACCTATCCTTAGTGCTCTGGCCAGAGATGTGGTCATCAAATACCAAACCATGATTCATAATGTAGCCACTCTGCTAGGTCATACAGAGTGTAGGCTAATCCCGGCTGCTTGACCTGGTGTCGACGGAAGTCGGCTCGCTGCTCAGCCGGCAGTTTAGTCAACAGGTGAGCTACGTGTGAACCGCAGCTCAGTTCAAGGTTCCCTTCTAGGCCCAAGGTCTGCAACAGGCCCACTAATTATTGCACCTGGAGGGCAAATCTCTGGAAGGCTACTATGTCCCCCACTCTCACCTCAGGAGAGTCCAGGACACTTGCTATCTTTTGCAAGGCCAGCTGATGTGGTTGACCGAATTTATCATGAAGGGCTGCCATAGTATCTGTAAATGGAGTTGGTGAGTTGAGGTAGGCACCTGCTATCAGCTTAGTCTCCTCCAGCTTCAAAAGGTCCAGGAGTACCTGATACTTGAAAAGCTCTGTAGCATGGGGGGAAGCAGGATCTCCAATGCCAGATGAAGCCTAGCGAACTCACTGGGATCCGGGTGTACTAACTTGGGAACGGTCAGTTGGGGCCCCCTATACATGGGTTCCGGGACTGTGGCCGATGCAGAGCACCAGGTGGGTGCAGGATTTGGAGCTGTGGGCCATACTCAAACATACTCAATTACTACTATTCTAACAGAAGAAGATGTAACTAAGGTACCTCTAAATAGTATACATGTATTGCATTCTACAATTTCTTAGAGTACTCGTTTCTACACATATACAGGTATACCCCGATACATCCACACAGACATTCTTACCTATCTATCATTAACGGGACATATCGGCCGATGGCTCGCTGGCCGTAGTTTAACAAGAACAACTTAACTAACCATAATATCAATAATACATTCATGCGCACCATGTCACATGTAAACACAATTTCTCCCTGCTGATTGGTAATGTCCCAGCGCATGTACTGAACATGGAATTCACCGAAGTCCATCTAAACATCGCGCCGAACCCGGAAATAGGTCACGCTGGATGTGCTGCATAGAGCTACGGAGAGAGCTTGATAACCCAAAGGACACTTACTTCTTGTCATTCACTTAGCTCTCAGAACATCCACAAAGGGAGAAACACACAGTCCACATGGCTCAGGCTATAACACAGGGTTTGGTGTGGTGTGGTCACCATTACACCCTCTTGCTGTTTCTCTCTCTCTCTCTCTCTCTCTCTCTCTCGCTCTCCACTCCTCTGATACGCTAAGGATGATCACGTAACATCGGACGAGCTAACTGGAAGATTTAAAGGGGCCTGCACAGGTTCTGAGCAGACCTTTTATACAAGAAGGATCTCAAATGAAAAACTATGTATCTGTCTCCCTGTGTTCTTGTGTTTCAGGTATCCGTGTCTTCCCTGTTTAGTTGTTTCTCTGTCTTATTTCAGCCTATGTGTGGTAGTTGGGTTCTGTTTAGTCATGTTTGGATTCCTCTGTATGCCAGTCTCCTTATGTGTCAAGTCTGCGTGTACCATGTTTGGTTACTTCCTGTTTTGACAGTCTTTTGTCCTGCATGCTTGTGTTTTGTTTTTCTTCCCTGAGTCTCATTTGTGCCATTCTGTTCACCTGTTTGCCCCAGCTGTTTCCACTCACCCCTTGTTCCCTCTGTGTATTTATTGTCTCAGTTTTACCCTGGTCAGATGTCAGAGTCTTGTTATCTTTTGTGGCTGTGTTCTGTTTCCGTGTTCTCCAGTGTTTTTGTATTCCTTCAATTTCCTCCCAGTTTAGGTTTCTTTTTAGTTTGTTTTCTTCTTTTGGTTGATATATTTACTTTGTTCAGCCAAAATAAAGGCTCACTGGTTTCTTACCTCTGCCTGCTCCTGCCTCCTGCATTTGGGACCTCCCTTCCTCAACAAGCCACATGGCGTGCTTCCCATGTGACAAAAAAAACACTGGGCAAATGGCCCAGGGCTGTGACAAGTGATTGAAGTGCAAATTTCCAGGTTTAATTCAAGGGGTTTTACTAAAATGTTGCATTAACTGTTTAGGAATTGGAGATATTATATTAAACAGCAATTGGACAATTGACTGACAAGCAGTTTAATGGGCAGATGAGGCCTGTTCCTTTGTTATTTAATGATAAATAAAGCGCACATAATACCTGAAGTTTGTTCATTGTTGAATTTGCATTTTCTAGCTTTTCACTGTGTTTTTAAATTTGAGGCCTAAACTGATGATATTGAAAGTGAGGGAGGTCATCATTAGACTGAAAATAAATAAATACATTTCAGAGAGACAACAAAAACTTTAGCAGTGTGAAAATCAACAATGTGGTGCATTCTTAGAATGAATGCATTGGTCAGCTCAACAACACCAAAAACCTTGAAAGACCACAGAAGATGACTAAAGTGGACGAAAACAGATTTTTTTCCATGGTTAATAAAAGTAAATTCACAACATCAAACCAAGTCAAGAACCCTCTTGAGGAGGTGGGCATATTCTTGTCAAAGAGATGCCTTCATGAATGAAATGAAAAGGTGGAAATCACTAGTTACACTCATGAGCAGGAAGGCCACATTAGACTTTGCCAGAAGACGTCTAAAAGAGTCAGCAGAGTTCTGGAAAAAAAGAATATTTTGACCGATGAAATGGAGATTAATTTGTACCAGAATGATGAGAAGACAAAAGTATGGAAGAGTGAAACAATTCGTGACCTGAAACATATCAGATCATGGTGGAGGAAAAGTTGCAGCATGGACAAATATGGCTGTCAATGGAACTGGGCCACTGGTGTTTATAGACTGTGATAGAAGTAGTAATAGAAGTAGTATAATGAATTCTAAAGTGTACAAGTGTACAGTCGTCTGTAAATTTGCCTCATCAAGCTTTACAATTTCTATGGAATATGATACCCTCTGGCCTTAAGTCCCATGTGATGAAAAGTTTTTAACTTTGTGAGGTAATGCAATTTTTGTCTTACAAATTACCTAACAATCCTCCCTTGACTGTTACAAAGTGTTACCTAGCTGTTCAGGATGCAACATCATCCTGTGAGAGTAGTGGCAACAAACAAATCATTAACAGCCTCATTAAGCTGTGATTTCCAACTCTCAACTAAGGAATTAAGAATTGTTGAACTGAAATTTGATTATTCAATCTTTATGGACATTTCTTCTGTTAAAAAAAAAAGATTAAGTTGATCTGTATGAGAGGTTTTAAGAATTATTTTCATCATATGGAAATAAAAAATATATTTGAGCATATGCCTTCTTAGAAGAAATTTTTTTATTACAATCAACTACAGCCCAAGTACGTGACATGTAAAACCAAATGCATTATTTTGACAGTTCTTTTGACAAAGAATCTGAGCCAATTCTTCCACCCACCAATGTTGGAGCCTTAAGCACTACTGCGGGAACCAGACCCTCTCAGTCTACAACATGTCCCTACTTTTGTCTGTTCTTAGGTATTACTCTGGGTCCATACATCCAAATGTACTTGTCACCCAGGCACATGATGTATGTCCAGCTTTCTAAAACAAACCATCTGGTTGCCTACCTTAGAAAAGTATGTACACTCTTATGTCTTAGCCTGCCTTGATTGTGCTCAAAGTCAAGCCTCGCACTTGCCCCTTCCTGTACCTTCATGGCCATGGTCCCACATTGCTTTGGATTTTGTGTCTGGCCTAACACTTTCAAATGGTAACATAGCTATAATCACAATAATTGACAGATTCTCCACAGCAGCTAATTTTGTGCCTCTTCCCATGCTCCCAACAGTTCTTCAGACTGCTGAACTTCTAGTTCAACATATATTCAGGCTTCATGACATTCCCTCTGATGTAGTTTCTGATCATGGTCCTCAGTTTACTTCAGAGGTCTGCAAAACCTTTTACACAGCTCTTGGAGCAAAAGTGAACCTCTCTTCTGGTTTGCACCCTCAGACCAATGATCAGACAAAGTGAATGAAACAAGAGCTGGAATTGGCTCCATGTTGTGTTGCCTCATCGAACGCCTCTTCCTGGAGCACTCAACGAATTTGGGTAGAGTACACATAATACAATGACATCCTCTGCAACTGTTTTTTCCCTTTAGAAATGTATCTATTCTACCAACCACCACTATTCCCAGCACTGGAGGTGAGATTAATACTCCTTCCATTTCCTTCCTGGATCTGGACAGACACTAAGACTGCTCTTTTAAGAACTCCTGACAAGAGTAAAAGTCTGGCGGACCAGCCACAAACCTCAGCTCCAAACTACTGTCAAGGTCAGTAAGCATTGCTCTCTGCTAAAGACAGTCCATTGAAAGATGACTCTAAGAATTTCTCCCCTAAGTACATTAAACCCTTTGAAATAGAAAGCCTTGTGAATCCTGTTTTTATCCACCTGAAATTGCCTAAAACCGTGAAAATGCATAATGTATTTCATATCTTCCAGTTGAAGCCTGTTGTTACCAGTCTGCTGGTAATAACAGCCCTCCACAAGCTGGGCCCTTTAAGAATTTATAAAAACAAAGAACCTGGGAGTGATCTCGGGGAGCACTTTAAATTTTGATTGTTCACAGTTTAATTTCATCTCTACTTGACTATCACCAATACTGGCTGCCTTGCATTGGCTACCAGTCACTTCTAGAATTGATTTTTAGATTTTATAATGTTTATCTTTAAATGGCTTGGCTTCTCCTTTAGTCTCTGATGTTTTAACCCTACACACTCCCAGTAATTACTAATGTCTGCCGAGAAAATGCTCTTAGCTGTTCTAAGTAACAGATTAAAACACAGAGAAGATCAGGCCTTTGCAGTAGATGCTCCTTTGTGGAACATACTGCCTCGTCACATGAGCACCTTCCCAATATTAGACACTTTAGAAAGATGTTTGAAAGCTCATTTTTATTTGGGTTTTGAACCAGACTGAATTCTGATGACTTTTTAATTAATCCTTTTTTTACTTATATTTTCTCATTTTATGTTTTATTTTTTTTTTTTAAATATTTTATTCTTTTAGCTGTACAGCACTTCAGTCAGCAGTTGTTGTTTTTGTACTTATGACTCTGATCTGACTTGACATTCTGAAATGTTATAATTTTTCTTGGTCATACACTTTGCCATGTTTCAAGTCAAAAGTCAATTTAATGTACGTAGCCTGTTATCAAAAATCACATTATGATTTTCCCTTGTTGGGCTTTCCAGTTCCTATAGAATGTGACACCATTTTTCATTAAGGCAAATGTTATGAAATGTTCTTGAGGCTACGTAATGCAACTTACCTAACACAAGCTTTCTCCTTTGACTGTTAAAGTGTTTACCTAACTGTTCAGGACATTACATCATCCTGCAAGAGCAGTGGCAACAAACAACTTGTTAACAGCCTCATTAAGCAGAGATTTTCCAACTTTCAACTAGGGAGTTAAGAACTGTTGTGAACTGGAGTTTGTTCATTTACATAGGGTATTTCTTATGGAAACAGCATGATTATATCTGTGAATAATATTTACATGTACATCAATCAAGCTATTTTGCATTGAAACATAAATTGCTTGATCAAATTTATGATATTTGGATCTTATACACACCCCTTTAAGTTATAAAGTCATCCCTTGCTATATTGCAGCTCACTTATTAAGGCTTCACTGTATTGCAGGTTTTTTTTTTTTTTTTAAATGTATCTAATTCTGTATCATGGAGTTTTTGCTATATCGTGGAATTTTGTGGGTATTTCATCAGCAGAGAAATATCATTTTGTACACAATGGAAACACAATACTGTAGGGTACTACTGCAGATTTGCCAATTTGAGATTGTACACAGCACACTATTAGCTTAATGGAATGGAAGGCGACCAATCACAGCACTGTGTTCTGTATCCTGGGCACCAAATGGCTCAGTGATCAGAGCATTGGTCTGTTTGCTCTCCCACACTGTGCCTATACTTTCAGTAGCTCTCCTTGTCCACTTCACATTGACTTCTGATTACAGCATGTAGTGTAGCTCTGGGGTGTTGTGTTTTTGTGAAATTTTTGTTTTCAAGAGCATATGAAATGTTTATAAGAGTGTGGGAAAGGTTAATAAGAGTGGGAAAGGCTTATAGGAGTGTGGGAGGGGTTTATAAAGCCTTAAAATATATACACTGCTAAAAAAAATAAAGGGAACACTCAAATAACACATCCTAGATCTGAATGAATGAAATCTTCTCATTGAATACTTTGTTCTGTACAAAGTTGAATGTGCTGACAAAAACAAAATCACACAAAAATCATCAATGGAAATCAAATTATTAATCAGTGGAGGCCTGGATTTGGAGTCACACACAAAATCAAAGTGGAAAAACACACTACAGGCTGATCCAACTTTGATGTAATCTCCTTAAAACAAGTCAACATGAGGCTCGGTATTGTGTGTGGCCTCCACGTGCCTGTGTGACCTCCCTACAATGCCTGGGCATGCTCCTGATGAGGTGGCGGATGGTCTCCTGAGGGATCTCCTCCCAGACCTGGACTAAAGCATCCGCCAACTCCTGGACAGTCTGTGGTGCAACATGACGTTGGTGGATGGAGCGAGACATGATGTCCCAGATGTGCTCAATCGGATTCAGGTCTGGGGAATGGGCGGGCCAGTCCATAGCTTCAATGCCTTCATCTTGCAGTAACTGCTGACACACTCCAGCCACATGAGGTCTAGCATTGTCCTGCAATCGGAGGAACCAAGGGCCAACCACACCAGCATATGGTCTCACAAGGGGTCTGAGGATCTCATCTCGGTACCAAATGGCAGTCATACTACCTCTGGTGAGCACAAATGCCACCCCACATCATAACTGACCTACTGCCAAACCGGTCAAGCTGAAGGATGTTGCAGGCAGCAGATCCCTCTCTACAGCATCTCCAGACTCTGTCATGTCTGTCACATGTGCTCAGTGTGAACCTGCTTTCATGTGTGAAGAGCACAGGGCACCAGTGGTAAATTTGCCAATCCTGGTGTTCTCTGGCAAATGCCAAGCATCCTGCACGGTGTTGGGCTGTGAGCACAACCCCCATCTGTGGACGTCGGGCCCTCATACCATCCTCATGGAGTCGGTTTCTAACCATTTGTGGCCTGCTGGAGGTCATTTTGCAGGGCTCTGGCAGTGCTCCTCCTGTTACTCTTTGCACAAAGGTGGAGGTAGCGGTCCTGCTGTTGGGTTGTTGCCCTCCTACGACCTCCTCCACGTCTCCTGGTGTACTGGCCTGTTTCCTGGTAGCGCCTCCAGCCTCTGGACACTACGCTGACAGACAGAGCAAACCTTCTTGCCACAGCTCGCATTGATGTGCCATCCTGGATGAACTGCACTACCTGAGCCACTTGTGTGGGTTGTAGAGTCCATCTCATACTACCATGAGTGTGAAGGCACCACCAACATTCAAAAGTGACCAAAACATTAGCCAGAAAGCATAGGTACTGAGAAGTGGTCTGTGGTCCCCACTTGTAGAACCACTCCTTTATTGAGTGTGTCTTGCTAATTGCCAATAATTTCCACCTGTTGTCTATTCCATTATGCACAACAGCATGTGAAACTGATTGTCAATCGGTGTTGCTTCCTAAGTGGACAGTTTGATTTCACAGAAGTTTGATTTACTTGGAGTTATATTGTGTTGTTTAAGTGTTCCCTTTATTTTTTTGAGCAGCGTATAATAATAAAATAAATATAGTATGGACAATGATGTATGGACAATACACTCCCTGTCTTTTAATGTAAGTTTCTGTGCACATTGTGCCACATTCTGTTTAAAAGTATTTAACCATACCTTATTTTATGACTTCTACCATTATTTGAGCTAGGTTAGCATTTGTGCTAACGTATTCTTTCTGATACCATCAGCTTGGATCGAAGTGTGTGTGGTGAAGATTTCAGATACAGGTAGAGTATGAGGTTAATATATTCAGCATATGATTGGCCAAACGTATGCTGAACTGCTATTGAGCCTAGCTTTTGGAACATGGAACGTCATCTCTCTGGTGAATGCACCAAATGACACGTCATAGTAACCAACCTTCTTGGAGTTGTTGGGTGGGGTGATCGAGTGTGCTCCATCCAGTGACTCCATCGTCCTACTGGGAGACTTTAAAGCTCATGTGGGCAACAACTGTGAGACTTGGAGGGGCGTGATTTGGAGGAACCGTCTGGTTGATCTAAATCTGAACTGGTTTTTTGTTATTGGACTTCTGTGCAAACCACAGTTTGTCCATAACAAACACCATGTTCAAACATAAGAACGTCTATAAGTGCATGTGGCACCAGGACTTCCGAGGCTGGTGGTCGATTTTGTAATTTTATCATCAGATCTGCAGCCGGCCATATGTTCTGGACACTCGAGTGAAGACAGGAGCTGAGCTGTCAACTGATCAACACCTGGTGGTGAGCTGCATCAGGTGGTGGGGGAGGATGCTGGACAGACCTGGTGCACCTAAACTTATAGTGAGGGTGCGCTAGGAACACCTGGCAGAGGCCCCAGTCTGTGAGATCTACACCTCCCACCTCTGGCAGAACTTTAACAGCATTCCGAGGGAGGCTGAGGACATTGAGTTTGAATGGACCATGTTCCGCGCCTCCATCATTGAGGCTGCTACATGAAGCTGCAGCTGCACAGTTGTTGGTGCCTGTCATGGTGGTAATCCCAAAGCAGATGGGGGACACCTGAGATTAAGGGACCCATCAAGCTGAAGAAGGAGCCCCATTGGGCTTGGCTAGCCTGTGGGATTTTAGAGGGAGCTGATGGTTATCGGTAGGCCAAGCGGAGTGGAACTCGGCGATAGCTGAAGCAAAAATTTGGGAGCAGGAAGAGTTCAGTGAGGCCATGGGACAATTTTGGACCGCCTCAAAGAGATTCTGGCAATCTGTCAGGACGGGAAAGTGGTGCGCTACTCACACAGTGAGTTGGGGCACTGCTGACTAAGGATATAGTTGGGTGGTGGAAGGAATAACTTTGAGGATCCTTAATTTCCCTGGTAGATGGGAGGGTTGCACCTTCAGGTTGGGGAACATGTCATTTGTACTTATGTGCAGAACAATAGCCTTTTTGAAGTGGATTCTGGAAAGATGCCCTGGTTACATACTTCTTTGTCCAAGTGTAGGAATTGGACTTCTGTGGTGATTGTAGGAATGTCCAAGTATAAGTGCAGTTTGCACTAAGACACCCTAGGTTGTAGGTTGATGATAGATTTTGTAATCATATCATCAGGTCTGTGGCCATATGTCTTGGAGAGACTGGGCCATGGCATTTTCTGGATCCGATTGAAGAGAGGATCAGAGCTGTCACCTCATCACCACATGGTAGTGAGTTTGATCAGGAGGAAGGCGAGGATGCCGGACAGGCCTGCTGTACGCAAACACATATTGAGGGTGTGTTGGGAGCATCTAGCAGAGGCCCTGGTTCATGAAATCTTCAATTTCCACCCCCAGCAGACCTTTGACAATATTCCAAAGGAGGCTGGGGACATCAAGTCGAAGTGGACCATGTTTCATATGTCCACTGCTTTTTGAATGTATGGAGTTGTGGCACTATGGTTGTTGGTGCCTGCAGTGGTGGTAACCCCAGATAGTGAACACTGGAGGTGAAGAGAGTCATCAAGCTGAAGGAGGAGTCCTTTTGGGGCTGTTTGTTCGTGGGACTCCAGAGGCAGCTGACAGGTGCTGGCAGGCCAAGCAGAGTATGGCAACTTCCAATCCACACTGTATACAGTGAGGATGGAGTGCTGCTGACTTCCACTGAGCGCATAATCATTCAGTGAAAAGAATACTTTTAGTATCTCCCAAATCCCACAAACAAGCTTTCTGGTGGGTCAAAAATTATGAACTTTGTCTAGCTGGTCACTTGTGGATTCAGCTTGTCATATTTTATTACAAATTAAAAACACTCAGAAAGATCCTCTGAAGAAAAGCAGACTTTGTTGCAACACAGTTTATTGAACTTATACAAAAAGAGCAGAGTTAAATAAACAAAGAAGCAGAACAGCAAAGCAATCTTGGGTTGTCAGTCCTTAAGCACATGTATGACCAGTTGACAGTCAGACCAGAGACAGAGCAAAGACAGACAAAGACAAATATTGACAGAGAGACAAAGAAAGGAGCAAGGAGTCATGAGGCCCTCATTTCTTTCATCCAGCATAGTCCAGGACTTCAAGTGTGTTCAGTATGTCAGTTACATAACACTTCCCATGTGGTTTGGGTACTTCTGAGCTGTATGACAACCTCCCTTCAAGACCAGTCTGCTGTGCTGTGGCATATAATATGCATTCAATACCTGGTGTGCAGGCCATCCTTTAAGTGTAAGCCTAATGTAGAAAACAGAACCAAACCCATTAAATATTAATAAAATTAACTGACATATCTTGATGTCAATCAATCTCTTCAGTCTTGAACTCCTTCTCATCAGCCTTTAGCATCAGAGACTGCAGCGGTTCCTTTTCAGTTGCCAGATACTGCAGCAGCTCCTCTTTAGTCTGCATAGTCTTCAGCTGTAGCGCCATCTCTCCAGCCTTCAGAGCCCACACCTCTGTCTCTTCAGCCTTCGGAATCTTCACTGTCTCCAGCACTGCCATCTGCTCCATCTGCATCATCTGATCAGCCATCAGAGTCATCAGAGCATCCTATGCTCGAGCCAGAAAGTCCAGCTTCGCCAGAGTGCCAGTAGCCGATGGGTCCCGCTCCACCCGACTCTTCCAAGCCAAAGTCCAAGGGTCCAACAGCACTGGTGTTCCATCATCGCTAGTGTTGTTGGCTGCCAGCCAGATCATCAGAGGTGACCCGTCATCTGCTAAGGGTCTAGAGAGTCTCTGCTACTGGTCCCACTGGCGACTTCCAAAGCCTCTGTGCCTCTGCTGCTAGCCTCCTGGTTGACCTCCACAGCTCCTCTGTCTCCATCACTGGCCATGCAGCTGTTCACCAGAGTTCCTCCTTCTGCGCTGCTGGCCACGCAGTTGTCAACCAGACCTCCTCCGACTCCATTGCTGGCCATCTGGCCAGCCTCCAGAGCTACTCTGCCCCTAGACTTCTTCTCATGACTCTAGTGCTCCTTAGTTTCTGACCCTTTTTCCGAGCCCCTACACCCACCTGGACGTGGTTGTACTGTTTTGTTTGGACTGTACTGCTCCTTTGTTGCTGTTTTTTTTTAAAATTTTGTTTTGTCTATGTATTTATTGTCTCATTCGAAGTCTTGTCACTTGTCGGAATCTTGTTGTTGTCCTGTTTTCTCTGTGCTCCTAGTGTTCCCTAGCCTCCTTCTTCAGTTTAGGGTCTCTTAGTTTTGTTATTCTCCTTATTTGATCATTTAAGATATCAGACATAATAAAGGTTTGCTTTTCATTGTATGGCATCCGCCTGCCTCTGAGTCCTGCGTTTGGATCCTCCCCTTTCACACACGCCAGATGGTCAGCTTGCTAACTATACACAATCAATTAAATCATGAATGAAACTTCAAACACTAGAACATTGAACTTAAACTCAAACTTGAATATATTACCATAGATTTCAAAACAGGAAACAGGGTTCAAAACTGGGGACAATGACACCATGTTTTACCCCTTTCACCTTTTTGAGGATCTCAAAGACCCTCAAATTGATCATATACAGACATGGGGAATTTAAATACATATTTTATCCATCCATTATGAGGCATGTTTTTATGCTTGTGAAGCCCTTTGAACACAAGCTTTTTTTTTTTTTTTTTTGTGAACCCAGTCAGTTCAGTACAGCCACTGTGACCTGCTGTATGGTTAACACAAGGGAACAGGTCACTGCTATAAGAGACAGAACACAAAGCTGCTCTGCTTCTATTTGGAGCCAGCCTTCACTAAACAGGCCTTGCTAACGAGGACAGAGAATTATAGAAAATTAAAGAAAGGTCTTCTAATGGAAATTTTGATTTCAGCTGTTGATATAAATACCACCTTTGTGCGACCTGCCTATTTCATAATAAGTGGTTTTATTGGCATACCTAATATCAGCTATTACTTTGTCTTTCTCTGTTTTATTTACATTATTTCAGTGGTGGGAAACACGATTGTGATGATTGTAATAATTTTGGACCATACTTTGAGAAGTCCTAAACATATTGCAGTTTTTAATTTTGCATTTACAGACTTGTTAAGTAGCTCTGCTTTGGTGCCAAAGGTTCTTGACATTTTCCTGTTTAAGCATTACTATATTTCCTACAATGACTGCCTGACATTCATGTTTTTCTGCTTTACTTTTGTTTCAATGCAGGCTTTTAATCTGGTTGTACTGTCCTTTGACAGAGTGATGGCAATCATCTTCCCACTGCACTATCAAATGAGAGTGAGCCACAAGCTCATTTTATCTTTGATCGCTTTTTTCTGGCTTCTTACCATTACTGTTATACTCATTGCAGTTGGTCTTCTCACAAGAATTTCTTTCTGTAAGTCTGTGGTTATTCAGAGCTATTATTGTGATCATGGTCCTGTATTTCGTCTTGGCTGCAATGATGTTACCCCCAATCGTGCAATTGCTGATTTGGCACTAGTTCTTGTTCTTGGGTTTCCACTGGCATTTATCTTGGGAAGTTACTGCTGTATTGGCTATTCTTTGTCAAAATTTTCTACGTTTGGGGAAAGAGTGAAGGGTATAAAAACCTGCACAGGCCACCTTTCATTAGTAGCAATTTATTTTCTTCCTGTTATATTTGTCTATGTCTTTGGGGGTGTAATACATCCAAATGCTAGGATTATAAACCTTTCCATTACGACTGTAATGCCTCCCATGTTAAACCCGATAATCTATGTTCTTCAGACACAGGAAATCAAAAAATCTGTTAAAAAGTTGTTAAAAGCCAGAGTGCAGTCTAAAATTGGAAAGGTTTAGGCTTGTAGTGCCCATTTCTTTTAAAAGTGAAAATGTATTCTAAGTATTTCATGAAGAATATTGGGGTGTAACATGCAGCAAAATAGATTTAATTTGTAATTATAAAAAATATAACATTACATAATACACTGAAAATTGAAACAATTTTAAAATATAAGCATGAAATTCTAAAATGTAACCAGAGTTTTCCCTCATTTGTATTTTGTTGGAATATAACATGTAAAAATAATGTGTAATCTCTAGTTTTAAAGTCGCAGCAGTATGCTTTTTTTCCTGTTCATTGGTCGTGCATATTATTTTCATGGTATAGTAATACAGCTATAGAATCTTAATTATTCTTTGCTCTTAAGATATTACATGCATACTGTTATTGTATGTTATTGTAAGGTGTAGAAGCACCTAAATCCACAAACATTGGACAATCTTGTGGTTTAAGTGCTAACAGTTTATGGAGTTCTATATGGGTCAGTATAGAACTGATAATGTAAAATGGAAAACTCCTGCAGTTTTCTACACATGTACTCCTGTCGGTGGTCTATTGTCATATTAACATTAATGCTTAAATTTCAATTTATCTATTAAAATATTTTGTTTTTCAAACATTCAGACACTCCCACCATATATCTAATGACATATAAGCAACTTCAGGAAGTACAAGATTAAAGTTGCCAGCAGCAGGACACTGTTCTTACAGGCTACCTGATAGATTGTTTTCTTCTTTCTGACTTTATGAACATAGAGTATTTTTTATGTAAACAAATATGATTAAGTAGAGTGTCACGGCTGGTGCAGGCAAGGCAGGGGGACCTCAATGCAGGACATGGTGAGAGTAGATTTGGTGCATAGATTGTATTGACAATACTTTTACTCAAACAGGCTGGTGAGGAGCCAGCTACACAAAGAAACTCAAAACTTGAAACAAAACACACAGCAGAAGTCAACCTAGATGTATGATGAACAGAGGAAAACAAAGAGCTTATATACACACAAGGAAATGAGGGAGAGTGGAAGCAACAGGGAGCAACAGGTGAACCAAATGAACCTAATGACAAAGGGGAAGCAAACTGAACACAACACACAAGGAGCACAAGACTACCAAAATAAAACAGGAAGTGACCAACATAACACACACAGACCTAACACAGAAAACATGAGAAAGGGGATCAGACATTACACAAAGAACAAAACTGAGAAAACTAAACTATGAGAAAACAACCAAAAAATACAACCAATCCGACCTAAACAAAAAGGCCCAGGACCATGACAGTAAGTTAGCATCTGTATAAGAGGTTGCAAAAATGATTTTAATCACACTAAAAGAAAAACATGCATGAGGATATACCTTCCTCTTTATTCCTGAATAGTATGCCTTATCAAACTCGCATTCATAAACTGCATTGAACAGACATATATATTGTCATTAACTGCTGTGGCAGGCAGGTTGTGGGCCCCAATGCAGGTCTTGGGAGACGGGGTTAGAACTCAAAAACCTCAGCTTTATTGCTGGAAAGCACAGAGAAAAACAAAGCTGGATTGGGCCAGCAGAACAGACTACTAAACTTCTCGAAAAGAACATGGGCAGGAAAGCACACAGCAGCAGGAAACCAGTGATGATGTCACAACAAAGGACATGGGAAAACTGACACAATATATATAAACCTGTAATGTAACAATGGGAAACAGCTGGGAGGGAAACAAAGGAAGTAAAACTAAATATAATATACAGGGAACAGGACACTAGGAAAATAAAACACGAAGTGAATAAACAGGAACACAGAAACACAAACTTGACACATGAGGATGCAGGCACACTGAGTGAAGCAAAACACAACTAAACCAAGCTCTGGATCACAGGGACATGAAGAAACAGGAATTACTCACAATAATGATAAGAACAGAACTTGAAACATATAGTGAACTGAAAATCCAGACCATAGGAAAACTCAGAAACATAGAAGAATATCAATGATAACAGAATTGAACCCCCCCCCCAAAACAAAACAAACACAAAACACTGGGCAAAAGGCCCAGGACCAAGATATCAGCACCTTTTTCAAGAAAGGCCTTACCAAATTGAGCAATTTAACAAGATGATGCCAAACCACATCATTCAGGTACTACAGCAAGCATTGCTACATAGAACAAGAGTCCAGCTACTAAACTGTTCTTTCTAGAGTTGAAATCTGTGACATAAAGAAAAGTATAAAATGTAGAATATGAAAAAAGAAACAGCTAAAATCTAAAATGTACCTAAAATGATTAAAAAAAAACAATTTCAAAATCAAATATGTTGCATCTGTACTGTTAGCAATAATTGGTTCAAATAATCAAGTCATTGCATTCAGTTTTATGTACATTTTATACACCATCCAAGCATTTTTGGAAAAAGGTTTGTAGAACACCCTCAAGTGATCACACATGAATATAAACACTGAGGGGATCTGCAGACAGTTAAAGCTCGCCTGAGCTTCATCATCAGCAGTACTCCACCATCTCCATCACAGAATCCTGATGTGCAGTACTGCTGTCTGTATTGTCAGTGCTTGGACATTACAAATTTGACAGAAAATCTACAATGGACTTTTTCAACTCTGCACTTGGGAAAAATATAACTTTTGTGCGCCCTGCATATTTCATCATAAGTGGATTTATTGGCATTCCTAATATTAAATACTATTATGTCTTCCTGTTTTTTGTTTATATTATTTCAGTCCTTGCAAACACAGCTGTAATGGGGGTAATATGCTTGGATCATAATCTAAGAACACCAAAATATATTTCAGTTTTTAATCTTGCATTGGTGGATCTGTTAGGAAACTCTGTCATTGTGCCGAAGGTTCTTGATATCTTTTTGTTTAATCACCCCCAGATTCCTTATAGCGACTGCTTCACATTCCTGTTTTTCTGCTATCTTTGCCTTTCCATGCAGGCTCTAAATCTGGTTGCTCTGTCATATGACAGAGTTATAGCTATCGTTTACCCACTGCATTATCCAGTGAAGGTGACTCACAGGTTCATGTTCTCTTTGATTGCCTCTTTCTGGGTATTTGTCATTACTGTGATGCTCCTTGTAGTTGGTCTCCTTACAAGACTTTCCTTCTGTCAGTCAGTTGTTATTAAAAGCTATTTTTGTGACCATGGCCAGATATACCGTCTTGCATGCAATGACTATACACCCAACGATGTAATTGGTTGGATTGTGCCAGTTCTTGTTCTCTGGCTTCCTCTTATAATTGTTTTGACGAGTTACATGTGTATCAGCTATGCTTTAGGTAAAGTAGCCACAGTCCAAGAAAGAATGAAGGGCTTTAAAACCTGCACAGCTCATCTTTCATTAGTGGTAATCTATTTCATCCCAGTATTAATCACGTTTACTCTAGGTGCAGACATAGACCCAAATGCCAGGATCATAAACCTGTCTCTGACCATGGTCTTTCCTCCAATGCTGAACCCAATCATATATGTTCTACAGACACGAGAAATCAAAGAATCTCTGAAAAAGTTGTTAAGAATCATAACCCGCTATAAAATTAGAAAATTATACCCTTAAAATTTTTAAAATTTAAACAGTAAGTGTAAATGGTGCATTCATATTGTGAGCGCTTTGTTTATTTAAGGAGTATATGTAAAATCATAAAGGCTGCTATGCTGTTGTATTTCCAAGCAGAACACAACTAATAAAAGTCTAACTTCAATCTGTGGTTGATTTTTAAAATATGTCATCTAGCAAAAATGTAATTTGTGATTTAATTGTAATAAAGCAACATATGTTTCTACACAATCACCTGAATGAGTAATAGTCTTGTGCATGTTGAAGGTGATTTTGTAACCATTTTTTTTAGCTTTTGCATCACAATGATGATTATTGTGTTCAGATGGCATGTTTTTCTTCATCATATATTTATGTCTTAAAAAATAATTTAGTATTTTGACTTATAGTAGAAGAAAGTAACACTATGTATGTTACAAATAAAGATGCATCATATTTGCATTTCAAAGAGGAGTGTTTTCAAACTCAGTTGTGCTTCACATTAACTTGTCTAGTCATCTGACACTATTTTGAATTTAATGGTGTAACAGCCAGTGTAAGTATATTTTTTGTGGACCTGACATTCTCTTTTTTTTGCCCATATATTTTCAGAATTTCAGACTTTGCTTAACATTGTGTGACATTACCCATGTCCATTTTATATTATTTTAGTACTGGTAAACAGCTGCATTAACAATGGCAGTTACTGGTAATATGCCAGTCTGGATGGACGGCAATAATATGGGTGAATGATGATCTTAGAATTTAACAAGATATAGCAATTTTTAACATTTCATTGATTGATCTGTTAAGTAACTCTGCCTCAATTCAATTCAGTTTTATTTATCTAGTGCCAAAACAAACGGTTGCCTCAAGGTGCTTTTTATTGTAAGGCAAAGATTACAATAATTACAGAGAAAACCCCCAAAATCAAAATGACCCCCTGTGAACAAGCGCTTGCTGGCAGTGGGAAGGAAAAAACTCCTTTTTGATAGAAAACAAAACCTCCGGCAGAACCAGGCTCAGGGAGGGGCAGTCATCTGCCATGACCAATTGGAGGTGAGGGAAGGGAGACAGGACAAAAGACACACGATGAAAGAGAACCAGAGAATAATACTAACTAATGATTAAATGAGGAGGGTTGCATAGCCACAATGGAAAGAGGTAAATGAAAAGAAACTCTCAGTGTACCATGGGAGCCCCCCAGCAGCCTAGGCCTTTTGCAGCATAACTAAAGGAGGGTTCACCTGATCCAGCCCTATCTATAAGCTTAATCAAAAAGGTACATTTAAAGCCTAATCTTAAAAATAGAGAAGGTGTCTCTCTCCTGAATCCAAAGTAGGAGGTGGTTCCTTAAAGAGGGGCCTGAAAGCTGAAGGCTCTGCCTCCCATTCTACTTTTAAGTATCCTAGGAACCACAAGTAAGCCAGCAGTGAGAGTGAAGTGCTCTATTGGGGTGATATAAGGTCTTTGAGATAAGATGGAACCTGATTATTTAAGACCTTGTATGTAAGAAGAAGGATTTAAAATTAAATTCTGGATTTAACAGGGAGCCAATGAAGAGAAGCCAATATGAGAGAAATATGCTCTCTCTTTCTAGTCCCTGTCAGTACTCTAGCTGCAGCATTTTGGGTAAACTGAAGGCTTTTCAGGAAGCTTTTAGGACAGTAATGAATTAGTTCAGTCTGGAAGTAATAAATGTGTGAATTAGCTTTCCAGCATCACTCTGACACAGAATGTTTCTAATTTTAGAAATATTGCACAAATGCAAAACAGCAGCCCTACATATTTTATTTGTGCATTGAAGGGCATATCCTGGTCAAAAATAACCACGTTTTACTGCAGACCAAGGTAATGCCATCCAGAGTAAGTATCTGGTTAGACACTGTGTTTCTCAGTACAGTAACTTCAGTTTTATTAGAATTCAGAAGCAGAAAATTGGAGACCATCCAGATCTTTAAGATTTTCCTGCAGTTTAACGTAATGATGTGTGTGTCACCTGACTTCATGGATAGACAAAACTGAATATTGTCTGCATTCTAATGAAAATGTATGTAATGCTTTCTAAGGGAAGCATGTATAGTGTAAATAAAATTGTTCTTAGTTGCAATGAGGTCTAGCAGGGCAAGCACAGAGATAAGTCCATAAGAAGATCATTTGTAACCTCCACTAATGTTGTTTCTGTACTGAGATGATTTCTGAAACCTGAATGAAACTCTCCAAATAAATCATTCCTCTCAAGATGATTCATCAACAGTGATAGTATAGTTACTGTTAACATTGTAATGGCAAAACTGAACATTGAACCTGTTGTTCACAGCATTAGAGCAGCAAGGAGTGCTTTTTGCAAAACAAAATACTGTATACTGTGGTGTATAATATCACATGTAGGCTGACATCATGTCTACTTTTGATGCTTTGGCCTAATCTTATATTGTAATCGCAGATTATGAGTGAAAGAGTGGAGTTGGGTGAGTAAACCAGTTGTTATACCTCATTAACAGAAGCTTTTCAAACCTCTTGTCAGAAAGTCTATTTCTTCTAGGCATGAGCACCAAACCTCCCAGACTGAAAAGCCACTCCACAGGAGCACTTGATGGGGTTTGTCACCTCTCTGGTGGGGAAGGAGCCTGAGCTAGTGTGTGAGGTTGAGAGATACTGGCTAGATATAGTTGGGCTCACCTCAACACATGGCCTGGGGTCTGGAACCAGTGTCCTAGAGAGGGGCTGGACTCTGTTCCAGTCTAGAGTTGCCCCTGGTGAGAGATGGCAAGCTGGGGTGGGTATTCTTGCATCCCCCTGGCTTGCTGCCTGTATGTTGGAGTTTTCACTGGTAGACGAGAGGGTTGCTTCCCTGCGCCTTCGAGCCGGGGGAATGGGTTGCGCTTATTCACTAAATAACAGTTCAGAGCACCCACCCTTTTTGGAGTTGCTGGGCGGGGTGATCAAGGGTGCTCCATCCGGTGACTCCATCATCCTGCTGGGGGACTTCAACGCTCACGTGGACAATGACAGTGAGACCTGGAGGGGCGTGATTGGGAAGCCATCGTCTGCAGTGATGCGGACGCTGCACCGATCTGTCATGGTAAAGAGGGAGCTGAGCGTAAAAGCGAAGCTGTTGATTTACCGGTCTATGTACGTTCCTACCCTCACCTATGGCCACGAACTTTGCGTAGTGACCAAAAGAATAAGTTTGCCAATACAAGCAGCAGAAATGAGCTTCCGCCGAACACTGGTTGGCCTTTCCCTTAGAGATAGGGTGAGGAGTGCGGCCATTTGGGAGGGGCTCAGAGTAGAGCTGCTGCTCCTCCACATCAACAGGAGCCACTTGAGGTGGCTCGGGCATCTGATTAGGATGCCTCCTGGGCGCATCTTGGGTGAGGTGTTCTGGGCATGTCCTACTGGGAGGA
Organism: Pterophyllum scalare; assembly: GCA_024447675.2. NCBI lineage: Eukaryota > Metazoa > Chordata > Actinopteri > Cichliformes > Cichlidae > Pterophyllum > Pterophyllum scalare. The sequence goes on along the minus strand of JAMQGT020015358.1, from coordinate 13,975 downwards.
GGCCCCAGGGTAGACCCAGGATACGTTGGAGAGATTATAACTCTCGGCTGGCCTGGGAACGCCTTGGGGTCCCTCTGAATGAGGTGGTCACGGTGGCTGGGAAGAGGGAAGTCTGGGCTTCTCTGCTTGGGCTGCTGCCCCCACAACCTGGCCCCGGATAAACGGAAGAAAATGGATGGGAAAAAAAAAAAAGAAAATGGATGGATGGAACTGATGAACTGATGCAGAACCTGAAGGTCATAGGCTGACCTTAGGTAGTCTACGACTTCCTTTCCTGCAGAGTAGGTCTTCTCTGGCTGTGCCTCAAAAGTGAAGAAATCCATCTCACCTTGGGTGGTAGATGTGGTGGGAACACTGGCAGGGCTCTGTGCTGCACAAGCAGTTGTGCTGCACGCTGCTGTCAGAAGCTCTTTTACTTGCTCCCTCCTACCTGGGTCTGTCAGCCGTCAGAGTTTGAATTTTGGACAACTGACAGCTGCAAGAAGGGCATCTTTGCCATCCAGCACACTGGCAAAACAAATCTGGATAGCCTGAAAAATATAATTGATGTTTATGCGTAAAAGCCCTATTAGTTATTATGTCACTGAATTACTTGGAAGAAAAATGCCAAAATGTGGGCTCAATATTATGGATTTAATTTTGTTTTAGGTTACTTACTGAAATTTTTATTTGTTTTAATCTTCTTTTGCAATGATAATGAATGTTCTGCTCCATGTTTATGAATAGTGTGATGCAAGAAATTTTAACTAGCTTAAAGAAGGAACATACCTGCACTATGGCATCTGGAAGGCCTGCAGTCATCCTTGAGAGGGCATCTTTCCCTTTTGCATCAGAATTTCAAGTGTGGGTGGTAAAGTCCAGTAAGGACAATTCACCTTCTAAAATGTCTAGCGCTGCAGTCAGAGGCTTAATGAAGGTGCAGTAATCATGCAGGAACTGGGACTCTCTGTCTTTGAAGCCATTAACTCCCAGCTTGGTGCACAGAGTATTCAGCTCACTCATGGGGATTTCTGCAATTCTCTTTACAGCATCAAAAAAGGAATTCCACCTTGTGGATGTTGGTACCAGGAGCTTTCATTTGCTGACTTCCTCCACTGCTTCTGATGTAGGTTCTTAGTAACAGACAGTCTGCAAACCGGAGTTTGATAATTAAATGGCAGCAGAGAGAAAACAGATAGATGGATGGATGTTTTTGCACGTCTGTAAAGACCTCATTAATGGTTAACAATAAATACAGGTTTGGACCAACACATGCTGCCATAAAGACAGTATCTTTTTATTAGAAGCCTTGGTAAATTGGGGATTCTCCAAGACAATGCCAAAGCTCATTCTGCCAGTACTGCAACAACTTTCCTACAGAGTGTTCTGTTGCTGTTCCTGCAGTTTGGACCTCTCACTTTGTAAAACATTTGGCACATTATGACAAAGGAAGGCCTGAGCTGAACAGTTAAAATCTTACATCAAGCAAGCAAGGGGAAAAAAATTGGCCTTAAAAATGACAATTTGTCTCACACTTACAGTGTTGTTAAAAGATGCATCACAGTGTATGAGCTTTTTTGATGTATGTTGCTTGCAAAGGCTAATAAAATATATAATATTTTATTGGCCTTTTCAGTTTTTACATTAAATATGTTGTGTTTATACTGTTAGCAGTTATAAATTTAAAAGAAAAAGAACAAGTCATTGCATTCAGTTTTATGTACATGTTATACACCATCCGAGTATTTTTAGAGAAAGGTTTGTAGAACACCCTCAAGGGATCACACATGAACATAAACACTGAGGGGATCTGCAGACAGGTAAAGCTCGCCTGAGCTTCATCATCAGCAGTACTCCAGCGTCTCCATCACAGAAGCCTGATGTGCAGTACTGCTTTCTGTATTGTCAGTGCTTGGACGATACAAGTTTGACAGCAAATCTACAATGGACCTTTTCAACTCTGCACTGGGGAAAAATATTACTTTTGTGCACCCTGCATATTTCATTATAAGTGGATTTTTTGGGATTCCTAATATTAAATACTATTATGTCTTCCTGTTTTTTGTTTATATTATTTCAGTCCTGGCAAACACAGCTGTAATGGGGGTAATATGCTTGGATCATAATCTAAGAACACCAAAATATATTGCAGTTTTTAATCTTGCGTTGGTGGATCTGTTAGGAAACTCTGTCATTGTGCCGAAGGTTCTTGATATCTTTTTGTTTAATCACCCCCAGATTCCTTATAATGACTGCTTCACATTCTTCTTTTTCTGCTATCTTTGCGTTTTCATGCAGGCTCTAAATCTGGTTGCTCTGTCATATGACAGAGTTATAGCTATCGTTTACCCACTGCATTATCCAGTGAAGGTGACTCACAGGTTCATGTTCTCTTTGATTGCCTCTTTCTGGGTATTTGTCATTACTGTGATGCTCATTGTAGTTGGCCTCCTTACAAGACTTTCCTTCTGTCAGTCAGTTGTTATTAAAAGTTATATCTGTGACCATGGCCCGATATACTGGCTTGCATGCAATGACTATACACCCAACGATGTAATTGGTTGGATTGTGCCAGTTCTTGTTCTCTGGCTTCCTCTTACATTTGTTTTGATGAGTTACGTGTGTATCAGCTATGCTTTAGCTAAAGTAGCCACAGTCCAAGAAAGAATGAAGGGCTTTAAAACCTGCACAGCTCATCTTTCATTAGTGGTAATCTATTTCGTCCCAGTATCTGTCACTTTTACTCTAGGTGCAGACATACACCCAAATGCCAGGATCATAAACCTGTCTCTGACCATGGTCTTTCCTCCAATGCTGAACCCAATCATATATGTTCTACAGACACGAGAAATCAAAGAATCTCTGAAAAAGTTGTTAAGAATCATAACCCGCTACAAAATTAGAAAAGCAAAATTAAAAATTAAGTGTAAATGTGGCATTAATATTGTGAGCCCTTTGTTTATTTAAGATCATAAAGACTGCTATGTTGCAGTATTTCCAAACAGAAAACAAATCACAGAAGTCAAAGTTCAATCTGTAAATCTCTTGTGCATGTTGAAGGGGATTTTGTATCCACTATTTATATTTTGCATCAATTGATCATTGTTGTGATCAAATGGCACGTTTGTCTGCATCACATACCCATGTTTTCAAAAATAATTGAGTATTTTGATTTACATTAGAAGAAAATGTCAATATGTGTTACAAATGATAAAAGATACATCATATTTGCATTTGAAAGAGGAGTGTTTTCAAACTCAGCTGTGCTTCATTTGAACTTTTCTAGTCATTCAGGGGAATTTGACACTGTTCTGAATTTAATGGTGAAGCGGCCACTGTGAGTGTAATTTTTGTGGACCTGGCATTCCCTTTTTTGTGTCTATAAATTTGTTGAATTTCAGACTTTTATATTGTGTGAAATTATCCATGTTCATTTTCTTAATTGCTTTTTAAGCTTATAGGCACTCAGGAGCTCAGGACTAAGCCAGCTGTACACCTTGTGTAGGTTGTAACACACAGGGGAGACAGACAGCTACACACTCACTCACACCTATGGCCAGTTTGTAATTACCAGTTATGCTTACACAACATGTAAAGTCCCTACAGAAAGGCTCCAGCTGAGGTTCTAACCAGGAATCCTCTTGCTGTGAGGTGACAGTGCTAACTAATCACATTTATCTTTGGCCAAATGTAAGGGCTGCTGTTTTAAGATGTATTTATTGCATTTTTTGGCAATCTAGTGCATAATAAAAAATATATATAACATCATAAAAGAAAGTAAGTATCTTCTGTTTGCTCTGCTGTGTTTCATCAAGTTTATTTGACATTGTAACTTATAAAAATTGTTGTCACTGTGAGGTTGACCAGCAACCAGCAGAAACCTCAGGTAATTGACAAACTTTCCTGTATGACAGTCAGACAAGCATAGCCAGTATTTAGTGTCTCTATTAGCTAAATTGTCTGCATAAAGCTGTGATCACATGGTTTGATGACACAGGGAAACTGACAGCTTGACTAAACAGAAAATACAGGACACTGACTTTGTAGATCAACAAAAAAAGTCTTGAAATAGAATTTTTTTTAACTCAGCTGTTGTGAAAAACATCACCTTTGTGCAACCTGCATATTTCATAACAACTTGTTTCATTGGCATGTAATATTAGTTATTACTATTTTGGTGCTCATATTGTTTTAGTACTGCAAACAGCTGCATTGGTGGAAATATATTTGGATGATAGTGATCAGGCTTAGGGGACTGAGGCCTACACAGAATAGCAGTAGTGACAGTGCATCGTCTTGGTATTTTCCACACTTGTGTGATTGCAAAGTCCCATTGAGTTCCTGAAGGATTTCCTTCGTGCGCTTTTAACCTTGTATTAGTACCAAGCACTCAGTTGTAGATTTTCTTGCTGTTAATCCAGGCAGTGCTCAGGTTGGTATACCTGGTCTCAGTCCTGGTGTATTGCTCTATCAAGCAGTAGCTGGTGCTTTGACCATCTGGTGTTATTTCCTCTGAGCTGCACTCATGTGTCTACTCAATGTGTTTGCTATAATGCCTGAGAGGAGCTCATGTTGAATTCAATTCAGTTCAAGTCAATTTCATTTTATTTACATAGCATGAAATGAAAACAAATGGTCACCTCAAGGTGCTTTATATTGTAAGATAAATACCCCACAATAATTACAGAGAAAATCCAACAGTCAAAACGACCCCCTATGAGCAAGCACTTGGCAACAGTAGGAAGGAAAAACTCCCTTTTAACAGGAAGAAACCACCAGCAGAACCAGGTTCAGGGAGGGGCAGTCATCTGCCGTGACCGATTGGGGCTGAGGGGAGAGAGACAGGACAAAAGACATACAGGCAGGTAATTGGGTGGTAGTTCAATGGTGTCATATCCATGTGGGGATCTTTGACGATCATGATTGTGCTGCCTCGTTTTAGCAAGTTTGAATAAATACCTGCCATTAGCAGCCCATTTTATGTGCTGCCAGGTGTTCACGGAGTGCTGTTATCTTCTTCAGCTATTAGGGGTGGATCATGGCAGGTCCTGGTGTTTTCCAGCTCTTTATTTATGAGACTCATTGTTGGACATTTGCCTGTGATATTGGCTGGTTCTTGTTCTGCGAGGTTGCTATGGTCTTCTCTTAGATCTGCCAGGCACTTGGTATTAGTGTTGTGGGAGCTCCCTTAATTTTCCAAGATATTATTCCAGTATTGTTCAGCCTCAGCTCTGGATGATTCTGCCCTCCAACTATTGTTCCCTTGTAGCTCAGAGCACATCCTGGATGTATCTTTGGATAATATTCTCTTGTCCTCTGCTTCTTCTTTTGATGTATTGGAACAGATAAAATTGTCACGGCTGGTGCAGGCAAGGCAGGGAGGACCCCAGAGCAGGACGCAGGACGAGAGTGGACGTGTGCTCAAACACTTTTATTGACAGGCTGGTCAGGGCCAGCTACACAAGACTAAACTCAAAAAACAAAACAAAAACAAGAAAACCCCAAAACACAAAGGAAATAGTTCAGGAGGGGCCACCCAGGCCCCGGAGTCCAAAAACACAGAGTCCAAAGGAGTCGCAGGGAAGCCGACCGCGCTCCCAGCGGCGGCGGCAACGAAGAGGAGCAGGCGAAGGGGGAGGCCGACCAAGCTCCCAGCGGCGGTGGCGACGAAGAGGAGCAGGCGAAGGCCGACTGTGCTCCCAGCGGCGGCGGCGACGAAGAGGAGCAGGCGAAGGGGGAGGCCGACCGCGCTCCCAGCGGCGGCGGCGAAGAAGAGGAGCAGGCGAAGGGGGAGGCCGACCGCGCTCCCAGCGGCGGCGACAAAGAGGAGCAGGACCCTCGGGCGGACGGCCGCGTGGCATGCGGCGTCAAAGAGGAGCAGGACCCTCGGGCAGACGGCCGCGTGGCATGTGGCGGCGAAGAGGAGCGGGACCCTCGGGCGGACGGCCGCGTGGCATGCGGCGGCGAAGAGGAGCGGGACCCTCGGGCAGACGGCCGCGTGGCAAGCGGCGGCGAAGAGAAGCGGGACCCTCGGGTGGCTCGGATGGAGCGGAGACCTCGGGCGGCTCGGACTGAGTGGAGACCTTGGGAGGCTCGGACTGAGCGGAGACCTTGGGTGGGGATGTCCTGAGTGCAGGAGGCGAAGCTACCGAGGGCGCTGAAGCCACTGAAGGGACCGAAGCTGAGGGGACTGAGGGGGCCGAAGCTACTGAGGGCGCTGAAGCCACTGAAGGGACCGAAGCTGAGGGGACTGAAGCTGAGGGAACTGAAGGAACCAAAGCTGAGGGAACTGAAGCTGAGGGAACAGAAGGAACTGAAGGAACTGAAGGAACCGAAGCTGAGGGAACTGAAGGAACTGAAGCTGAGGGGACTGAAGCTGAGGGGACTGAGGGGCCTGAAGCTGAGGGGACCAGAGGGACCGGGACTGAAGGGACCAAAGCCGAAGGAACTAAAGCTGAGGGGACTGAAGGGACTGAAGGGACCGAAGGGACCAAAGCTGAAGGAACTAAAGCTGAGGGGACTGAAGGGACCAAAGCTGAGGGGACTGAAGGGACCGGGACTGAAGGGACCGAAGGGACTAAAGCTGAGGGGACCGAAGGGACTGAAGGGACCAAAGCTGAGGGGACCGAAGGAACTGAAGGGACCGAGGGGGCCGAAGCTGAGGGGACTAAAGGGACCGAGGCGACAGAAGCTGAGGGGACTAAAGGGACCGAGGGGACTAACGGGACCGAGGGGACTAAAGGGACTAAAGCTGAGGGGACCGAGGCTGAGGGGACTAAAGGGACCGAGGGGACAAAAGTGAATGAAGCTGAGGGGACTGAGGGGACTGAAGCGACTGAAGCTGAGGGGCCCGAAGGCCCTGAAGCCGAGGGGACAGAAGCTGAGGGGACCGAAGCAGCCAGAGAGGGAGCAGAGGGGACCGAAGCAGCCAGAGAGGGAGCAGAGGGGACCGAAGGGACTGAGGGAGCACAAGTTGAGGGGTGCGAAGCCAAAAGGGGACCTGAGGCTGCAGAAGGGACCACAGGGGGACCTAAGGGGACTAGAGAGGGAGCTGGGACTGGATCGGGAGCTACAGAGGGAGCGAGAGCTGGAGAGGGAGCTAGAGTTAGAGAGGGAGCTAGAGCTGGAGAGGGAGCTAGAGCTGGAGAGGGAGCTAGAGCGGGAGCTGGAGCTAGAGCGGGAGCTGGAGCTGAGGGGAGCGAAGCTGCAGAGGGGACTGGGGCTGAGGGGAGCGAAGCTGCAGAGGCTGCAGGGACAGAGGGAGCTGGGGCTGCAGAGGCTGCAGGAACAGAGGGAGCAGGAGCTGCAGAGGCTGCAGGGACAGAGGGAGCAGGAGCTACAGAGGGGACTGGAGAGGGAGCAGGAGCTACAGAGGGGACTGGAGAGGGAGCCGGAGCTAGAGAGGGGACTGGAGAGGGAGCCGGAGCTAGAGAGGGGGATGGAGAGGGAGCCGGAGCTAGAGAGGGGGATGGAGAGGGAGCCGGAGCTAGAGAGGGGACTGGAGAGGGAGCCGGAGCTAGAGAGGGGACTGGAGAGGGAGCCGGAGCTAGAGAGGGGACTGGAGAGGGAGCCGAAGCTGCTGAGGGGACTGAAGCAGCTAGAGAGGGAGCTGCTGAGGGGACTGAAGCAGCTAGAGAGGGAGCCGAGGAGGGGACTGAAGCAGCTAGAGAGGGAGCCGAGGAGGGGACTGAAGCAGCTAGAGAGGGAGCCGAGGAGGGGACAGAGGAGGGAGCCGAAGCTGCTGAGGGGACAGAGGGGGGAGCCGAAGCTGCTGAGGGGACAGAGGGTGGAGCCGAAGCTGCTGAGGGGAGCGAAGCCACCTCCACCTGTGGCTTTGATGTCACGGTCCCAGCTGTGGAAGACGGGAGGGCCCAGGTCCTGACAAGATCCCGAACAGGGTCTGGCAGGCTGTCCAAAAACCCCGGCTGCACCGCCGCTTGGTTTTGGACCACGCGTTTTATCGCCTCCCGATCCTCTTCACTGGGTAGCTCGAGCCAGCGCGTACAGAGCACTGTGACCAAACGTACGATCTCTAATCACACCGCAACGTTCCCCATAGTGGTCACAGGCAGGCCAAGCGCGGTGTCGCTCCTGGCGACCAAGACGGCACCCCCAGGCGTGAGGGCAGAAACGTCTGGTGGCTGCACGGACACTGCAGCGAGGCCAAGCCAGGGCCGAGCAGAGCCCTCCGTAGCGGCAGACGAAGGCTGCCGTCTCCCTCGTCGAGGGCCGCGCTTCCGTCTTCCGGAAGCCGGCGGGCGCTGCGGCGCGGTGTCCGACGGTTCCGCCTGCGGTGGAGGCGCAGCTGACGGAGCAGTCAGCCGTTGCGGAGGGGCTCGGGGCTGAGGTGGCAAAGGCTCGGACGCCAAGTCCGAGATGAGCCACGGCTTCCACCTCAGCCGTTCGTCCCGGTAATAGTCCATCACCTCTCGTCGTTCACGACGATCGTCATCCGCGGGGTCCATTTCTCGGTTCGGGTCCTACTGTCACGGCTGGTGCAGGCAAGGCAGGGAGGACCCCAGAGCAGGACGCAGGACGAGAGTGGACGTGTGCTCAAACACTTTTATCGACAGGCTGGTCAGGGCCAGCTACACAAGACTAAACTCAAAAACCCGAAACAACTTGAAAACTCGAAACTAAACACTTAGCCGACATCTCATGGATGAACAGACGAGGACCCGAACAAAGAAGAAAGGAACACCACGGGCTTAAATACACAAGAGAACTGATGAGGGAACAGAACACAGGAGGGAACACAGGTGACACAATCAGGCAACAGAGGGGAACAAAACCGAACAAAACCGAACACAACGTACAGGGACCACAAGACTACCACAATAAAACAGGAAACACCAGGGAAACAAGGACACAGACCTGAATACAAAACATAAGACACTGGGCCACCGGCCCAGGACCATGACAAAAATAGATTAAAGTGAATAAGACTTAGTATTTAGTTGGAAATCCTTTGCTTGCACCAACTCCATCAAGCATATGACCCATTGACATCACTATACCTTTGCATTCTTCTTTTGTAATTCTTTTCCAGGCTTCCAGTGCAGCCTCTTCCTGTTTGTTTTGGGGATTTACTCCCTTCAATCTCCTCTTTAGGAGATCAAATGCATGCTCTATAGGGTTTAAGTCTGGAGACTGACTAGGCCAGTCTAAAACCTTCAACGTCTTGCCCCTGATGAACTCCTTAGTAGTTTTGTGTCTTGGGTCATTGTCTTGCTGCATAATGAAGGATCTCCCAATCAATTTGGTTACATCTTTCTTTAAATTGACAGAAAAAATGTTTCTGGTGACTTCTGAGTTGTACTCAGTTGTACTACTGCCCTCATGTGTGATATCATTGAAGATTAATGAGCCCATCCCAGAAGAAGCCATGCAAGCCCAAGCCATGATATTATTGCCACTGTATTTAGAGCGTGTATGTTTGGAATCAAGAGCAGATCCTTTCTTTTCCCAAACTTTAGCCTTTCCATCACATTGGTTAAGGTTAATCTTTGTCTCAATATTCCATAAAACTTTGTCCCAGAATTTCTGAGGCTGAGGCTTTATGAGGCTACCTCTTAAGAAATTCCAGCTTCACATTCCTGGTCTTCTTGCTAGATAGTGTTTTGCATCTTCCGGTGAAGCCTCTGTACTTTTTTTCATGAAGTCTTCTGAGAACAGTAGACTGTGATACCTTCACTCCTGCTCTATTGTTAGGTCAAACCAGGGTAAAATTTAGGGAACAAAACAAAAGGCAGTGGCACAAGGACGGGAAAAAGAGTTCAAAACAAAAAACACAGGACGAAGCAGCACAGAAGGCCAAATAGTTCAGGGGTCAAACTCAGTGCCAGCGGTGTTGAAATGAGGCAGGAGACTGACCACAATCCCAGTGGTGGCGGCGGCAACATGGCGAAGCAGGGGGCTGGCCGCGATCCCAGCGGTGGCAGGCTCAGGATACTGGGAAGGCTAACAATGTGCAGTATGGCACACAGCCATCTCCTCTGACGACTGGGGCTGCTGAGTCACAGGATACTTGAAAGAGCCAAGATACTCGTGTAACACTTTCAACTTTAACCCTTGTAAGACAGGGATGAACAGTGCTTCTCTCATTTGGACCAGATCAGAAAAAGTAGGTGCTCTCAGGGAGGACAAATGAAATGTGGACAGAGGATTCAAAAAGGTAACACATGAACAAATTTATTAACACTGCCACAAGTTGCAAAAACCAAGGATTCAGTACAACTGAATTTCTTACTGTAAAAAAATGCAATATCAATTTGTAAACGTTTTGAAAGAAAACTGGGCCCAAAAAATATATAATAACCAAAGAAAACAGAATAAATAAAAATAGTCAAACGTCAGGTCAATGTCAATGTCAAATGTCTCTCTACCCAAAATGTTCAGAGATCTCTCTACCCAAAATGTTCAGAGTAGTAGTTTTGATTTCCCTTTTGGTTTCCTTAGGTTTTGTCTTATCTGTAACTTTGTGATAGGTGTCCCCTTCCTCGGACGAACACCACAACAGGCCGCCGGCGTCACACCCTCCACGCGTGCAACCCCGTGTACTGCCTCTTCACTCGCCGATTCTTCCTCTGGCTCGCCATCTTCAGAATCCACCCAAAGAATGGGGGGTGGGAAAAACCAACCTGCATAAAGCAGTAATTGATATATCCTCTCGTAAAAGAAAACCAATATATTCTTATCTATATTCTTAAATCTGTCAATCACGAACTGTACAGTATGTTTTTCTATTCATAAACCAATGAATTTGAGTTATTCAACATCATTGTAGCTCCACATTAAAAGTTTGCTCTTTACAGGCAATACACCACAATGTGTAAAGATTTGTGTCATCTTTCTCATCACATAGTGCACATAGTGTGATAAAATAACTACATCAAATCCACATCATGCATCATTTGAATTTTCCTTGTGTGTAGTTTAGTTAATTACACGGTGTGTAGCTGCTCAAAGCATAACCTTCATAGTGGTTATCACATGTTCTAATGACACAGCGATAGCTAGACTCATACAAGAAAATTAAACAGAACAAAAATTTAACAACCACTCAACTTAACATAATACAATAATCTGGCTCCGATTGGTTTTGTTGTTTTCCCTCTTCTCATCACAGAAACCTTTTGACACATACAAACAATATAGTCAAAATGGCGACGACTAGCATATTAGCCAACGCTATATGAAACTCACTCACCGGAGCTTTTTCCACTCGACAGTTTACCAATCCGACGATGTCCGTCAAAGCGGCTCACTCCCAGAATGAAAATACACTCAACAACATTTAAAAAATATAGTTCCACTGTTAATTTTGGACTTAACAGGCAGTAGAGCGAACGACTCCCCTCCTCTCGGCCGTGTGTGTGCTCTAATCAGCCTAATAGCAAGGAAAAAGTAAACCCGGAAAAGAAAAAAAACGGCAGACACTACGTCGCTGTCTCCGTACGTGTGGGGTCTATGCGCACCCTGCTGGCAAAAAATAAGAATTGCATGGGGTTTTCACACATCTGAACAGGAAAAATCTGGAGGTTTCCTTGGTGCAACTAATGGGCGTTACACTCGGAAGAGGCACGGTACTTGAAAAGTTCAGGCTGTTGAGCAGGGCGCTCAGCCATCTCCTCCGACAACTGGGGCAGCTTGAAGGGCAGGTTCTGGCGGGGGTGACACAGACGACAAACTAGTTGTAAGTAGAGGTGCAGATCGGCTGAAGGGGCCGAATAAATCAAGCGGACCGAGGGGCCTAAAGGGACCGATGGGCCTAAAGGGACCAAAGGGACCGAGGGGACTGAAGGGATCGAGGGGACTAAAGGGACCAAAGAAGCTGAGGGGACTGAGGGGGACGAAACTACAGGTTCTGATGCAGATGAGGGGACTAAAGCTAAAGCCCCGACAAAGGGGACTGAAACTGAAGCATCTGAGGGGAAAGAGGGGACCGAAGATGAAAGCTCAGATGCTAATGCTAAAGACACCGGTGCTAAAGCGCTAACTAAGGGAACTGAAGCTACAAACTCTGATGCAGATGAGGGGACTTAGGCGCTGACTAGAGGGGCTAAACTGAGGGAGCTGAGGGGACTGAAGCTACTGAGGGAGCTGAGGGGAACAAAGCTGCTGAGGGGACTGAAACTAAAGGATGGACTGAGGGGACCAAAGGGACTGAAGCTGAAGCCATGGCTGAGGGGACTGAAGTGCTGACTGAAACCGAGGGGGCTGAAGGGACTGAAGCTGAAGCAGAAGCTGACGTCAATGAGGCTGACGCTGACGAGGCTGAAGTTGACGAGGCTGGAGGCTCTGAGGCTGAAGTGCTGACCGAAGGCTCTGAGGCTGAAGAATGTGGAGACTTGTGATGTGACAGAGTTGCAGACTCTGACTGTGGTGACTGTGGGGTGCATTCAGCAGGGCGCGCAGCTGTTTCCACTGACAGCTTTGTTCTGCTTAAGAGGGCCCCCTGCCACCATGTGAGGCTGGGAACCAGAACAGTGCTTGGTAGCCCCCACCCGTGGAACCAAAACGGGAGCAGAAGCGGGCCGGTCCACGGCCGCTCATTCCCGCAGAACTGAAATGAGTGCAGGGTGTCTCACAGGAGCGTTGCTCTGTCTTTTCAGTGTCCATCATCTCAAAACACTTAGTCTCATCATAAGTCAATTCATCTTTAGTCTCTAAAACCAGAGTCTCAAGATTAGTAGGCAGTCCAACCGTCTTAACAGAGGAAGACAATGAACCAGTGAGGATTATTTCCATAACAAAATTAAAATTAAGCAAGACAAAAAACCAAAAGTCCAGAATGAGCTGACAACAGTTTGTGAACAATGCGTCTCCCAGCTTCCCAATCCTTCTCATCGAGCATCTTGAGCCAGTGCTCACAAAGCACAGTTATGGTGCCAATAAACTCCTGTTTGACATCCTCTGGTGTACAAACAGTCTTACAAGATGAACTCATGATCTTGTTATCTTTCACTGGCTCAGAAATCACAGTCTCTTCCAACTCAATCTTTGGATTATTATGTGTTACAGGAGTCTCACTGAGAAAAATCGTACTCACAGATTGTCCATAATCATCACATACAGGCTGTGATGATCTGTGGCGGTTTTCGCCGCTGGGAGGTGCGCTTCCGTCTGCCTGTACAAACCGGAAGTGTCGCAGCGGCAAACTCTTCATCCCCATACCACATCCGTGCCAGGAAGGTGGCGGGAGAAGAGCAGGCTGGAGGTGGTGACATGCATTCCAATGAGGTGGAGAGGAGACATACCCGCCTGCTCTAATCTCCGTCACTGCAGGCGGAGGTGCGGCAGCTGTCGTAGCCGGCAGCTGCTGTGGGGAAGCTTGGGCTGGAGGCGGAGGCGGAGAGCGGCGATGCCGAGGCTTACTCCTCCAGCTGGGCCCTCCCAGGGCCAGGCGAGTGCCGATGTACTGTGGCTTTAGAACCGAGCCGCGGGTCCCACATGAACACTCCCGGCCAGAATAACTCACAGTCTGTGTGGTCCATACTGGGTTGCATCCTACGGTCATGGCTAATGCGTCAGGCAATGCAGAGGACCCCAATGCAAGACCCATGAAACTTGAATAATGTTTAACTTAAACTTTATTCATAAACTCAAAAATATCAAAACTGAATGGGAGCCAGCTACACAAGAAAAACTTGAAAACTTGACAAACAAAACACACAGCAAAAGCCGACATATACAATGCTACACAGACAAGAACGCGACCAGGAAATAAACAACACTGAGATCTTAAATACACCAGGGAATAATGAGGGAAAAGGAAATAGGTGAGAACACAGGTGAACGAAATAACACTAATGAACAAGGGAAAGCAAAACAGAACACAACACACAGAGACCATATGACTATCAAAATAAAACAGGAAGTTGAACAAGTTAACAAAGACGCAGACCTGACACTGAACACCGGGAAACACAAGAAACTAGAAAATCAAAACATAACCAAACCCTACAACAAAAGAGAACCCCAGAACAGACATAAT
>JAMQGT020015357.1:0-63081 GCA_024447675.2 Pterophyllum scalare | reverse complement strand
CTGAGCTTCATCATCAGCAGTGCTCCACCATCTCCATCACAGAAGCCTGGTGTGCAGTACTGCGTTTCTGTATTGTCAGTGCATTGGACGATGCAGAGTTTGACATAAAATCTACAATGGACCTTTTCAACTCTGCACTTGGGAAAAATATAACTTTTGTGCGCCCTGCATATTTCATTATAAGTGGATTTATTGGGATTCCTAATATTAAATACTATTATGTCTTCCTGTTTTTTGTTTAATATTATTTCAGTCCTGGCAAACACAGCTGTAATGGGGGTTATATGCTTAGATCATAATCTAAGAACACCAAAATATATTGCAGTTTTTAATCTTGCATTGGTGGATCTGTTAGGAAACTCTGTCATTGTGCCGAAGGTTCTTGATATCTTTTTGTTTAATCACCCCCAGATTCCTTACAATGACTGCTTCACATTCTTGTTTTTCTGCTATCTTTGCGCTTCCATGCAGGCTCTAAATCTGGTTGCTCTGTCATATGACAGAGTTATAGCTATCGTTTACCCACTGCATTATCCAGTGAAGGTGACTCACAGGTTCATGTTCTCTTTGATTGCCTCTTTCTGGGTATTTGTCATTACTGTGATGCTCATTGTAGTTGGCCTCCTTACAAGACTTTCCTTCTGTCAGTCAGTTGTTATTAAAAGTTATATCTGTGACCATGGCCCGATATACTGGCTTGCATGCAATGACTATACACCCAACGATGTAATTGGTATGGATTGTGCCAGTTCTTATTCTCTGGCTTCCTCTTACATTTGTTTTGATGAGTTACGTGTGTATCAGCTATGCTTTAGCTAAAGTAGCCACAGTCCAAGAAAGAATGAAGGGCTTTAAAACCTGCACAGCTCATCTTTCATTAGTGGCAATCTATTTCATCCCAGTATTAATCACATTTACTCTAGGTGCAGACATAGACCCAAATGCCAGGATCATAAACCTGTCTCTGACCATGGTCTTTCCTCCAATGCTGAACCCAATCATATATGTTCTACAGACACGAGAAATCAAAGAATCTCTGAAAAAGTTGTTAAGAATCATAACCCGCTACAAAATTAGAAAAGCAAAATGTAAGAATTAAGTGTAAATGTGAGCCCTTTGTTTATTTAAGGACGTTGTTTATGTAAGATCATAAAGACTGCTATGTTGCAGTATTTCCAAAAAGAACACAAATGACAAAGGTCAACTTCAATCTGTGATTAATTTTAACATACATCATGCATTAAAAATGTAATGTGTGATGTAACTGTAATCATTATGTTTCTACACAGTCCAAGAAATCACCCGATTGAGTAAATGTCTTGTGCATGTGGAAGGTGATCTTGTTTTATCCATTTTTTGTTTAATCTTTTGCATCAAAATGATGATTATTGTGATCAGATGGCATGTTTCTCTGCATCACATATCTATGGCTTCAAAAGTAATTGAGTATTTTTATTTACATTTAGAAGAAAATGACGATGTGTATGTTACAAATAATCAAAGCTACATCACATTGGATTTCAAAGAGGAGTGTTTTCAAACTCAGTCGTGCTTCATGTTAACTTATCTAGTCATTCAGGGGCATTTGTTCTGAATTTAATTGTGGACCTGACATTTTCTTTTTTGTTGTGTGAAATTATCCATGTTCATTTTCTTAATTGCTTATTCAGCTTATAGGCACTCAGGAGAGACAGACAGCTCCAAACTCACTCACACCTATTGCCAGTTTGTAATTACCAGTTATGCTTACACAACATGCAAACTCCATACAGAAAGGCTCCAGCTGAGGTTCTAACCAGGAATCCTCTTGCTGTGAGGTGACAGTGCTAACTAATCACATTTATCTTTGGCAAAATGTAAGGGCTCCCATTTTAAGATGTAATTGTTGCATTTTTTCGACAATCTACTGCATAATAAAAAATATATATAACACCATAAAATAAAAGTAAGTATCTTCTGCTTGATCTACTTTGTTTCATCAAGTTTATTTGACATTGTAACTAATAAAAAGTGTTGTCAATGTGAGGTTGACCAGCAACTAGCAGAAACTTTCAGGTAATTAGCAAACTTTCCTGTATGACAGTCAGACAAGCATAGCCATTATTTAGTGTCTCTATTAGCTAAATTGTCTGCATAAAGCTGTGATCACATGGTTTGATGACACAAGGAAACTGACAGCTTGGCTGAACAGAAAATACAGGACATTG
This sequence comes from Pterophyllum scalare, assembly GCA_024447675.2. NCBI lineage: Eukaryota > Metazoa > Chordata > Actinopteri > Cichliformes > Cichlidae > Pterophyllum > Pterophyllum scalare. The sequence continues at coordinate 60,874 of JAMQGT020015357.1, read as the reverse complement.
ACTTTGTTGATCAGTGGTGTCAAACTCGATCACAGGATGGGCCAAAACTGAAAACACAGTCTAAGTCGTGGGTTAAACAGGATCCTTAAAGCATTAAATACAATATAAAAATTGTATTTTTCTTCGAAAATAACATCAGGAAAAATAAGAATATTTCAAGCTGATGAAAATTTGCATTTTTTTCAGGTAAAAACTGCGATGCTAACTTTTGCACTTCAAGGTCAGAAAAAAGCTGAACTGTGCAGTGTGTCCAGTTTCTCAGCACAAAGCACAGCTGCAAACACAGCGGTGGGGAACTAGTGTGTTTGGGTTTTTTTTAGCAACATGAAAAGTGGCATCTGCATCTATTGCAGGTGCAACCTGACTTGAAAAGTTTTCACTGCATCATACATGTGCATAATTACACTGTCCTGTCTCTGAAGCTGCAGGTTAAGATGCATTAAGATGCTTCATTATGTCAAATCTAAAAAAAAAAAAAAAGCATAGATTGGAATTCAAGACAGGAGGCACACAGCGGGAACGGATGGCAACACTGACCAAAACAATGACGGGAACAATAACAAGGATGCGACAACAACCAGAGGAACCACAGGACTTAAATACACAAGAGGGCTGATGGGGGAGTGGACACAGCTGAGAAACATAGGTCAACAAAATAACGCTAATGACAAAGGGGAATCAAAATAGAAGCGGGACAAGAAGACTAACAAAATAAAACAGGAAGTGGACAAAGAAACAGAGACATGGACTAGACACAACACACTGGGAACACTGGGGAACTAGAAATCAAAACATAACCAAACCATACATAACTATAGGTTCAAAACAGAGAACCAGAAAATGAAACAAAAGAAGCACAACAAGGGCAAAAAAAAGTTCAACCAAAAACACTGGGTTTTTGGACACAGGACCATGAATCCCCCCGAAGGAACGACTCCCAGATGTCCCCAAAACCAAAAAGAACAAAAAACAAAACCAGACCAGGGCGGGTGGAGGGGGACCCAGACAGAGGGACTGAATCATAAAACAAAACACAAGGGTCCAAACAGGGTGCCAAAAGCTGCAACACAAGGCTGGGCAACAGTCTATAGACAAAATAGTCCAAAGTCTACCGTGAGACCAACACTCAGGTGGCTGGTCGGATGGTCAGTGATTGAGACAAAGCAGTTCAAAATCCTGAATGGTCTATAATCTTGTTCCTGATGAGCTTTGGCAGCTCTTTCGGCTCTTGTCCAAGGTTGAAGAAGGAAAAATGTTCCTTGTAGTTCAGTGAGTTGAAACAGGCTCTAGGTGGAAGTGCAGAAATAGCATATGACTGGGAAAGTACAGCTGAAGTGGTGAGGACAACTATCAAGTAGGTATTTGGTCTACCGTCTGGACAGAGGAAAGAGGACAAGGAGGCTTGGTAGTGGGACGAAGAAGAGGAAACGTATCAAAAGGAAGAGGTTAGTTAAGATAAAGTGGATAGTGTCAAGTTCTTTAACCAATGTCCCCGTTTCTGTGTCAGCCGTAACTCGAACCAGATTGGATTCCACAGAAGACACTGGCCAACTCACTCCATTATACTTTCTTTATTTGTTCCAAACATACACTTAAACGTTTAAAGGAAGTTGATGAGGTCGGTTGAAAATCTATAGAAACACAAATTCACATTAATGTCATGGTCCCTGGCAGTGATGCCTTTTTTTTCCTACCTCTGTTCCTCCCCCCTGTGTGTGGCTGTGTGTTGGTGGGCGCGGTTTTGGCTGGTGTCTCCTCCCCCCCTCGATCAGCTGCTCTCACCTGTGTCTGATCACCAGTCTTCCCCCCAAAGCCCACCTCACGGCCTGCTCACCGCATCTCCCCTGGAGCCCTCGTCACCTTCCATCACCGGAGTCCTTTTCCCCCATTCCCAAGTCCGCCTACCTCTCATCACTGTAAATAAAACTGTGCACTAAAACCGATTCCTCTGCCTCTGCTTTTGAGTCTGCAGCACCTCCAACGTGACAATTAAAGTACCTCCTGATAACCAAAAAGCAATGTCATCAGTATTAAACACATACTTTTAATTAATATTCATACAGTTTTTACCCAAGAATGTTCATGATTTTATCCATACTGTTTTTAAAGATTTCAGAACTAAATCAAATCTATCTACTCAAAAGTTTTAAACTAATGGGTTTCACATTAAAGCAAGTATGTATGTCAGTTACTTAACTGGCCCAAACGGAGGCCTAAATTCACAGAAAATTGTATAACTGAAACTAAACATGTCACACTTTAAATTATACTTACCAGAGTTCAACAGTGAAGATCAAACAAATCCATACCTACCAGTGGCGTCTCTGGGTCTCCTAGAACACTGACATACAGCTCTGCTCTCTGCTGCTACATTCTGCCATGATGGCTAGACAAAGAAACTTGCACACCTGATTCAGGAGGGTTAAGTCATTTCCTCATCTGCCTAGGCCTGAGGCCTTCAAGCTCACACCAAGCCATTCATTCAAATTCAAACTATAAACTAATAAAAATATAACATGCATAAGTAGCAGAATGAATTTTTTCTTTTTTTTTTTAGATATATACAACTTTACAGTCAGGAAAGTGAAGAATGTAGACAGGACTAAAGGGAGGCTAGGCGTATGGCAAAGAGAGGTGGCAAAGGAAAAGGCTCATTGTGAGTTGTATCAGTGGTTGAACACTAAGGAAGGAGAAAAGGACTTGTCTCGACTGGTTCACCAGGGAGATCAAGCTGTAAAGAAAAGGGGGCCCATTAACTTCAAAAGTGCCGCCATTCGTGAACCTCTGGCAATAATTAGCATATTAACCCTACATTGGGTGTGAAGCGCAATTTCTTAGCTTTCAGAAACTGAATTTTTTTTTATAGGAAAAATCGTCATGTAATTACGTTAAGTGAAAGTCTGTTTGATCAGACATTTTGGCAATGACACGCTCTGCGTTAATCAGCTGTTCACGGCTACTAAGGGCATTGGCAGTGATTGCCCACTGTTAAAGGATTAAGGAAGCTCAAATTGATCATATACACACACAGGAAATTCCATCATTCATTTACTTCCCCTTATCTGGGGTCGGGTTGCGGGGTCAGCAGCCTAAGCAGAGAAGGCCAGGCTTCCCTCTCCCCAGCCGCCTCCTCCAGCTCATTTCGGGGGGCCCAAAGCTTTCCCAGGCCAGTCGAAAGATATAGCTCTCCAGCGTGTCTTGGGTCTGCCCCAGGAACACCTAACCCAAGAGGCACCCTAGTCAGAATCCCAAACCACCTCAACTGGCTCCTTTTGATGTGGAGGAGCAGTGGCTCTTGAATGGCTGCACTTCTCACCCTATCTCTGGGAATGCCTTGTCGTCTTTAAGGGAGAGGCCAGCCACTCTTCGGAGGAAGATCATTTCTGCCGCTTGTATTTGCAATCTTGGTTTTTCGGTCGCTACCCAAAGCTCATGACTATAGGTGAGGGTAGCCATGTCCACAAAATACATGTAGACTGGATTGGCAAACACCCACACAAACTCTAATAGCCTTGAGAGGATAAACAGCTGGTCCAGTGTTCCACAACAGGATGAAAACCATTTTGTTCCTCTTGAATTTGAGGTTCGATCAACGGACGGGCTCTCCTTTCCAGCACCCTCCCAAAGACCTTACCGAGCAGGCTGAGGAGTGTGATCCCCCAATATCTGGAGAACACACTCCAGTTTCCCTTCTTAAAGATGGGCACCACCACCCCAGTGTGCCAATCCAGTGGCACCAGCCCAGATCTAAATTCGACATTGCTGAGGCATACCAACCAAGACAGCCCTACAACATCCATAGCCTTCAGGAACTCAGGGTGAATCTCCTCCACCCCAGGGGCCCTGCCACCATTGAGTTAATTAACCACCTCAGAGTAGTCCTCCTCATCCCTGGTGTTATGATCCAGGATCATGTATGTGTTGTTTTCTGGGCCCTCCCACTGAAGTGTGGGTGGGTGTGTGCTCTGTTTCTCTCCTCTCTCCACTGTGTTTGTGTGTGTGTGTGTTGGCTGTAATAAGTGGAGCCTGCTTATTGGCCAGGCTGAGGAAGTACCTGGTGTGGATTGGATGATTGGGTGTGAATTGTGAGTGTTTAGTGTGCGGTAGCCTGTACAATTAGTCTAGTTGTTGTAAGCCTGAGTCTTGTAAATAGTGTTGTGCATAGTGAATTGTATTTTAATTTTGAATTTGAACTGTAAATTTTTGTCACTGAGCACTGCAGCAGTCACGTAGGTGTGAGAAGACATTTCTTTTTTAAACCAGTTTTCTCTTGTTTTTGGTTAGGAGCTTAGGTTAGATATTTGCCTTTTATTTTACTTTTGTCATTGGTTAGGCAAGAATAGGGAAGACTAGAATCTTCTGTTTGATATTTTGGCATTGCTCACATTCGAAGAAAATAAACTGCTGCTTTGCATCTTCAGATATTCTGTGTTTCTTGGTATTGGTTGGAGTGGGGAGTCACGCCTCATGTTATGCCCAGGTTCCCCCTAGGCCAGGGACATAACACCAAACTCTGCTTCCACTACCGAAGGCATGCCAGTGGCATTAAGGAGGTCCTCAAAGTATTCCTTCCACCACCCGACTATAGCCTCAGTTGAAGTCACACCCACCCACACTACAAAACGTGTGAGTAGAGCACCGCTGTCCTCTCCTGAGTCACTTGACAGTTTCCAAGAATCACTTGGAGGCCGTTCGAAAGTCTTTTTCCATGGCCTTACCGAACTCCTCCCACACCCAAGTTTTTGCTTCGGCCACAGCCCAAGCCGCATCCTCTTTGGCCTGTCGGTACCCATCAGCTACCTCCCTCACAGGCCAACTAAGCGCGATAGGACTCCTTCTTCAGCTTGATGGTTCCCTTCACCTCCGATGACCACCATCTGGTTCGGGGATTACCACCATGACTGGCATCAACCACCTTGCAACCACAGCTCTGAGCAGCAGCCTGAACAAAGGAGGTGCAAAACATGGTTCATTCAGACTCAATGTCCTCAGCCTCCCTTGGAATGCTTTCAAAGTTCTGCTGGAGGTGGGAATTGAATCTCTTGTGGACTGGGGCCTCTGCCATGTATTCACAGCATACCCTCTCTAGACAGTTAGATGCACCAGATCTGTCCACCATCCTCCCCCACCACCTGATCAAACTCACCACCATGTGGTGATCAGTTGCCAGCTCAGCTCCTCTCTTTACCCTAGAGACCAGAACATATAGCTACAGATCTGATGCTACAATTACAAAATCGATCACTGACCTGCAACCTAGGGTGTCCTGGTGCCATGTGCACTTATGGACTTCCTTATGTTCGAACATGGTGTTTGTTTTGGACAAACTGTGGCTTGTACAGAAGTCCAATAACAAAACACCACTCTGGTTCAGATCAGGCAGGCTGTTTCTCCCAATCACACCCCTCCAGGTCTCACTGTCATTGCCAAAGGCGCAGGGAAGCAGCCCTCTTATCCACATGATGAAAAGTACAACATATAGGCAGTAAGCCAAGGGGATACAAGAATACCCACCCCAGCTCGCCGTCTCACACCAAGGGCAGCTCCAGAATGGAACAGAGTCCAGCCCCTCTCCAGGAGACTGGTTCCAGAGTCTAGGCCATGCGTTGAAGTGAGCCCGAGTGTATGTAGCCAGTAACTCACAAACTCACAGACTAGCTCAGGTTCCTTCGCCACCAGAGATGTGGCATTCCATGTCCTGATTATGCATGTTGGGCCACCTGACCTCTATGACACAGGAAATTTTAATATATATTTTAAATTAAAACAAAAATACAAAGGCATGTTTTTATACCTGTAATGCTCTTTGAACCTCCACAAGCTTATCTATTAATTTTTTTGTGAACCCAGTCTGTCCAGTGCAGCTACTGTGACCTGCTGTATGGGTAACACATGGTGACAGGCCACTGCTATAAGAGACAGAACAAAAAGCTGCTCTGCTTCTATTTGGAGCCAGCTTTCACTAAACAGGGCTTGCTCAAAGAGAAGACTGAGAAGAACTATAGAAGATTAACAACAGTTCTTTTTAATGGAAAGTTTTAACTCAGCTGTTGAGAAAAATACCACTTTTGTGCGACCTGCATATTTCATAATAAGTGGTTTTATTGGCATACCTAATATCAGCTATTACTTTGTCTTTCTTTGTTTTATTTACATTATTTCAGTGGTGGGAAACACAATTGTGATGATTGTAATAATTTTGGATCATACTTTGAGAAGTCCTAAACATATTGCAGTTTTTAATATATTTCCTACAATGACTGCCTGACATTCATGTTTTTCTGCTTTACTTTTGTTTCAATGCAGGCTTTTAATCTGGTTGTACTGTCCTTTGACAGAGTGATGGCGATCATCTTCCCACTGCACTATCAAATGAGAGTGAGCCACAAGCTCATTTTATCTTTGATCACTTTTTTCTGGCTTCTTGCTATTACTCTTACACTCATTGCAGTTGGTCTTCTCACAAGAATTTCTTTCTGTAAGTCTGTGGTTATTCAGAGCTATTATTGTGATCATGGCCCTGTATTTCGTCTTGGCTGCAATGATGTTAGCCCCAATCGTGCAATTGCTGATTTGGCACTAGTTCTTGTTCTTGGGTTTCCACTGGCATTTATCTTGGGAAGTTACTGCTGTATTGGCTAGTCTTTGTCAAAATTTTCTACATTTGGGGAAAGAGTGAAGGGTATAAAAACCTGCACAGGTCACCTTTCATTAGTAGCAATTTATTTTCTTCCTGTAATATTTGTATATGTCTTTGGGGGCGTGATACATCCAAATGCTAGGATTATAAACCTTTCTATTACGACTGTAATGCCTCCCATGTTAAACCCGATAATCTATGTTCTTCAGACACAGGAAATCAAAAAATCTGTTAAAAAGTTGTTAAAAACAAGTGTACAGTCTAAAATTGGAAAATTTAGGCTTGTAGTGCCCATTTCTTTTCAAACTGATGGATTCTAAGTATTTCATAAACAATATAATATGCAGCAAAAAACATCAAGATTTCCTTTGGAATAAAAAAAAATATAACATTACATAATTCACTGAAATTGAAACAATTTTATAATATAAGCATGAAATTCTACAATGTAACCGGAGTTTTCTCTAATTTGTATTTTGTTGGAATATGACATGTAGAAATAATGTCATCTGTAATCTCTAGTTTTACAGTAGCAGCAGTATGCTTTTTTCTGTTCATTGGTTGTGAATATTACTTCCATGGTACAGCCATAGAATCTGAAATATTATTTATTCTTAAAATATTGCAAGGACATTACATGCATACTGTTATTGCATGTTTGGGTGTGGATTCAAAAAGAAGCAACTAAATCCAGAAACAGTGGAAAAGCTTGTGGTTTAAGTGCTAACATAGTTTATGGAGTTCTATATGGGTTAGTAAGGAACTGATAATATAAAATGGAAAACTCCTGCAGTTTTCTATACATGTACTCCTGTGGATGTTCTACATATAAACAACTTCAGGAAGTACAAGGATTAAAGTTGCTGGCAGCAGGACACTGTTCTTGTAGGCTACCTGATAGATTTTTTTTTCTTTCTGACTTTATGGACAGAGTATTTGTCATCTAAACAAATATGATTAAGTAAGTTGGTCTGTATTAAAGGTTTCAAGATTATTTTAATCATACTAAAACAAACAAACAACAACAACAACAAAAAAAGTGTAAGGATATGCCTTGTTCTTTATTCATGAAAATTATGTTATTCATCAGCTTATTATGAGAAGTGAATAGTAAATATTTTAAACACCAAAGAAACCCTTGTGCACAAGTCACCTTTGAGCTTCACAAGGTCAATGCTAATTTGCAAGCCACAAAAACCATTTGGCATATTTTATAGAACTCAAGGGTAAGGATGTGTAGGTGTGTGTGTGTGTGTGTGTGTGTGTGTGTGTGTGTGTGCAATTAATACTTTTAAGAAAAAGGATGGATGACATTGCTTAATTGCACATCTGTGAAGACCCAATTAATGCAATATACACACCAGTTTTGGAGCAATGTATGCTGCAATAGAGAAAGCATCTTTTTCAAGAAAGGCCTTACCAAACTGTGCAATTTAGCAAGCGAACTATGAACTTTTGAACAGCTAAAATCTGATGTCAGACAAAGAAAATAAAGTGTTTTACTACAGCAACTGGTTTCCTCAGTTATCAAACACTTATAGCGTTGTCAAAAGAGGTGATGCAACACTTTGTACCAGCATTTTAAATATGTAACTTGCATTTTTTAAAATTAAATAGGTTGCATTTGTACTGTTAGCAATAATTGGTTCAAATAATCAATCAGTTGCATTCAGTTATATACACATTTTATACATCATTCAAACATTTTTGGAAAAAGGGTTGCAGAATACAGTCAAGGGATCACATTAAAACTTGCACAGCTCATCTTTCATTAGTGGCAATCTATTTCATCCCAGTATTAATCACATTTACTCTAGGTGCAGACATAGATCCAAATGCCAGGATCATAAACCTTTCTCTGTCCTGTCTTTCCTCCGACGCTGAACCCAATCATATATATTCTACAGACACAAGAAACCAAAGAATCTCTGAAAAAGTTAAGAATCGCAACCTGCTACAATATTAGAAAAGTAAAATTAAAAGAGTGTAAATTTGGCATTAATATTGTGAGCATTTCATTTATTTAAGGGGTGTAAAGTCAAACTTCACAGAGCAATTTGTGGTTGATTGTGAAATACATCATGTAGTAAAAATATACTTTGTTATATAACTGTAATCTCTGGAGCTTGAAAAAAATGAATGGCTGGGCCTCTTTTCATTGTTTGAAGACATTTCACCTCTCATCTGAAAGGCTTCTTCAGTTCTTAAGCCAAAAGGTGGAGAGACCCAGGCATTTAAACTTCAGTGGGCATAGTCCCCTGGGGGTGGTTGTGACCCACTGTTGTTCATGTGCATAATCAAATGCGCCAAGGTGTGAAATGAAGCATGAGTCATTATAATCAGTGGTTTTGGGTGCAACCAATTAGGGACTTCATCCCATTGTATTAAGTGACCTATTTAGGTCACTTGAACAAAGGTGTGAATGGAGATTGAGGCACCTGGGGAGGGACCTCGGGACAGCATTGTAAGCAGGGGAAAGTTGCTGACGTAATCCACTTCCTATGTTCAATGATGTTGTTCACAGTGGACATAAATGGCTTCTTTTACGCCTCTTTTGAACCATCTGTCTTCCTGGTCCAAAATGTGGATGTTGGCATCCTCAAAAGAGTGCCCTGTCTACTTTAGATGCAGATGTACAGCTGAGTCTTGTCTTGTTGAGGTAGCTCTTCTATGTTGTGCCATTTGTTTGTGAAGAGACTGTTTCGTTTCTCCAGTGTTGAGGTCCGAGCACTCTTCACTGCACTGGGCATCTTACACTAAGTTGCTTATCTTGTGTTTGGGGGTTTTGTTCTTGGGATGGACACCAGTTTTTGCCTTAGAGTGCGACTAGGTTTAAAGTATACTGGGGTGTCATGCTTGGAGAAAATACATTGATACAATGGGGTGAAGTCCCAAATTGGTTTCACCCGACATCACTGATACTATGTTTCCACCGCTGAGGTGCCAGTGCTCGTGTTGGTTTCAATGAACCAGCGAAATGCTTAAGAACGGGCCTGCATTTCCACCGCGCTTTCCAAGCTGATCCTTTTCGTATGTCCTGACAACATATCAGGGTATGTACTCAGGGAATGTGATGACCAGCTGGCACATGTTCTTACAGACATCTATAACATCTCCCTGAGACAAGCTATCATGCCATCATGCTTCAAAACCACCACTATTATACCACTACCAAAGAAGTCACCAGCACTGACACTTAACGACTACCGCCCTATAACCCTGACTCCTATCATGATGAAGTGTTTGGAAAAACTGGTAAGAGACCACATTACATCCAAACTCCCTGCAACATTCGACCATCTTCAATTTGCATACTACCCTAACCGCTCCACCGATGACGCCATATCAGCAGCGCTACACCTGAGGCTGGACCATCCGGAGAATAAGAACAGTTATGTGCGGATGCTCTTTATTGACTTCAGCTCAGCTTTTAATACAGTAATCCCTCAGCACCTGGTGAGAAAACTTGAACCACTAGGCATCGAAACCTCACTGTGTAATTGGCTATTGGACTTCCTCACCGAGAGACCCCAGACAGCAAAAGTTGGAAAAACCACCTCACAGACTATCATCATGAGCACTGGGGTTCCTCAGAGCTGTGTCTTGAGTCCTTTGCTGTTTACTCTGACGCATCACTGCTGTGCCAAATTTAATTCGAACCACATCATCAAGTTCAAGGATGACACAACAGTGGTGGGCCTTATCAGCAATGATGATGACTCCACCTATAGAGAGGAAGTTAACCAACTTGTTGTCTGGTGTGAAAATAAAAACCTGTTACTGAATGTCAACAAAACAAAGGAAGTCACTGTTGACTTCAGGAGGAAACACACAGTACCTGCTCCGCTTACAAACCATGGAAACGTTGTGGAGTCAGTCAGAATCACCAAGTTTCTGGGGGTACACCTCACAAACGACCTGACATGGACTACACACACTACCTCTCTTGTCAAGCGGGCACATCAATGTCTCCCCTTCCTGTGACGGATGAGAAGAGCAAATCTTCCCCCTCTGATCCTCAGAACTTTCTACAAAGGTACTATAGGGAACAGTCTCACCAACAGTCTCCCAGTCTGGTATGGAAATTGTTCAGTCTCAGGCCAGAAACCCCTTCAGAGAGTAGTGAGGATGGCCGAAAAGATCATCAGAACCTCACTCCCTTCCATACAAGAACTCTACCAGTCATGCTGCCTCAGAAGAGCTACCAAGATAATCAGTGACCCCACACACCCAGCGTACGGACTGTTCTGCCTCTTGCCCTCTGGCAAACGCTACAGCAGCATGCGATGCAGGACTGCCAGACTCAGCAAAAGCTTTTTTTCACAAGCCGTCAGACTGCTCAACTTAATATAATAGCACACACAAAATACCTGCTCACACTTACAGACTCTCTACTTGCAGACTCTCTACACACATACTGTTACGACCCGGCTCAAAAGCCGCAACATAAAGTGGAGACTGACACCAGAGTTTTAAGAACAAATGGGTTTTATTTTGTATCCTATGGTAAGCACTGCTAAAATCATTGCACCCAAGCAACCCACACCTCATCAGGTGAAGGTAACCAGCAATTAGCAGAGGGAGCACATGAAACTCTCTCACTGCCACTACAGAGTGGGGATTGCAGATGGGTGCAACAATACACATATTTATTAAGATAACTACTATCCATTATATTCTGTGCCACTACTTTTTATTTTTTATTATATTATGTGCAATAACTTAAATGCTAACAATTCTTTACGTATTTATTATTACCGGTACATCACCACATAATATTTTTAACTAGTGTGTATATATTTGTCTGCTTACTTAACATGTCTCTTTTACTTAATGTATATTTTGTCTTTTTATATGCTACTTTTGCTATTTTTTGTCTTGTTAGATTTTGCACATTGGAGCTTGGGAAATGCAATCTCATTCAGCTGTGCACTCCCAGCTGTATAATCTGAATGACAATAAAGTTCACTTTGACTTTGACTTTGATTAGTGTGGGCAGGTCCTCGTCTGGAAATGGAAGTCAAAAGGAACAAGCATGGAAGAACACTCCCCTTTTGCAAACATTATTTCATGTGCTAAACATATTTACTGTCCAAACAAAACTACTGCAGCATCTGTGTGTGTCACAAGGTAAACACAGACAGCGATTTCGAGCAAGACGACAAGTACGCACTTTGCGTCCTTTCATCTGTGATACGAACTGATACAAAACAGCAAGTTCAGCCTCAGGGCCCAACCTAATTCACAGCTGTGAAAATAACATTGCTTTTCTTGTGTAATACACGCCATGCAGTGAAATAGCGGTGGAAAACTTTACATCAAGATGACAGAGTCACATCCTTTTGTTGCTTGAACCACCTGTTCTTGGTTCCAGACCAGCTAGCTTGTGGTGCCAGAGTTGAATCCATTTTTCGGCTGAGCACCGAGTGCGTTTGCGATGGAAAAAACGCTGAACGGTTCAAATACTGGCACAGGTACTGGCACCCGGTCAGTCGAAAAGAGGCCTGATTGTAATGACCCATGCCTCCTTTCACACCTTGGCGCATGCGATTATGGACATGAACAATAGTTGGTCGCAACCACCTCCAGGGGACTACGCCCACTGGGGTTTAAATATTTGGGTCTCACCACCTTTTGGTTCAAGAACTGAAGAAAGATGAGAGGTGAAACCGCTTCAAGAAGCAAAAGAAGTCCAAAAGTCTCCTCTTTTTCAAGATCCAGAGACTACTATGACCTGAATAACTGAGAACTTACACAGACTTATGTAACTGTAATCAGGTAACAAATGTTTCTACAAATAATTGCTTGATTGAGTAAATATCTCAAGCATGTGAAAGGTGATTTTTTATTCATTTTTATCTTTTGCATGAAAATGATAATTATTATGATCAGATGGGATGGTTCTCTGCATCCCATATCTATATCTTCAAAAATAATTCAGTATTTTTACTTGAAGTGGAAGAAAATGAGGACTAGTGTATGCTGCATTGGGGTCCTCTTGACAGAAGGACATGACCAGTATGGACCCTACGGAAACAGAATCCTAGAGCGGCACTCGCCTGGCTCTGGGAGGACCTGCTTATTGGAAAGGTCCCCGGCGACGCCGCTTATCACCTTCCCCGCCTAAGTCGCAAGTTTACAGAATGGGCGGAATTTTTCTGGCTCCAGCTGCTCACTCACCTGCCTCTCTGTGTGCTAGCCCCTCTTCTCTCTGGCAGTCGGTACCGCAACGGAGGAAGAAGAATTCCTGTCAGCATATGAGAGAAGTTTCTCCGGAGTCGTGTGTTTAACACCGCAGGAATCGATGGATCAGTTCATGGAATATTATGGCCCTTCAGGACCTCAACCATGGATTTCCACACCTTAGCCGTGGACTTCCATGTTGCAGCTGCTGTCACAGCCTGCTTCTCTGGGGAGGGAGCGTGGCTTTCAGCAGCAAAAATGGCAGCCCATGTCACCGCCAGTAAGAGCTGTGCACAGCCCCAGTCTGGCAACGCTGTAAATGCTGTGCAGCCTCCACTCGCTTCTGCCTTTCCGCCCTGGTATGCTGGCAATGGGCAATCGGAGAAATTATCAGCAGTAAGTGAAATAGAGGTTTTCTTTAAACCACCTCAAAAGACAGTAGAAAAGACTATTTTGAGGAATCCCGGTCAGACATTTATAACTCTGTTTTACAGCTGTGTGATCTATGGCGAAAAAAAACCTTGTGAGGGGCTAGGGGAAGCCTTAGCACACAGGGTACTCAGATTGTCATCTGATCATCCCTGGCTTCTGGACTCTTTGCTTCCCTTAATTAAGAACTTTGTTACTGAAAAAATCCAGTCGGAGGCACCTGATTCTGTCTCAAAGACTGTTTCTAATAAACTGGCCACAGAAAAGACTGTGTTTTAAGAGACTGTGGACATTATAAAGACTGAAAGCTTAGCTCTGGTGACGCACCCTACACCCATTCTGTTTCCCCAGGTGGAGGCGGCCAAGGACAGGCCTGCCTCTGCACCCGTACCTGCTCCGCGGGTGGAATTGGTCAAGGACAGGCTCACTCCTGCACCCATTCTGTTTCCGCGGGTGGAGGTAGCCACGAGCAGGCCCGCCTCTACACCTGTACCTGCTCCACGGGTGGGAGTGGCCACAAACAGGCTTACTCCTGCACCCGTTCCTGTTCCCTGGGTGGGGGCAGCCAGGCCCGAGCCTTCACGCCACTCTTCAGTGTCTTCAGCTTCTCTTCAGTCACCAGTTCAGTCTGTACAGTCTCCTTTTCAGCCACAGTCTTCAGTGCCTGCAGCAGAGCCTCCGCCACAGTCTTCAGCACCTGCAGAAGAGCCTCTGCCACAGTCTTCAGTGCCTACAGCAGAACCTCTGCCACAGTATTAAGTGCCTGCAGCAGAGCCTCCGCCACAGTCTCAGTCATCTGCAGCAGCTTCCAAGTCCCAGCCTCAGTCCACGTCAGCCGCAGCAGCTTCCAAGTCACAGCCTCAGTCCACGTCAGCTGCAGCAGCCTCCAAGCTTCGGTCCGTGTCAGCTTCAGCATCCAAGCCTCAGTCTCCATCAGGTGCAGCAGCCTGCAGGCCTCAGTCTACATCAGCTGCAGCAGCATGCAAGCCTCAGTCTACATCAGCTGCAGCAGCTTCCGAACCACAACTTCCGTTCATGCCAGCTTCACCACCACCAAATTCACCCAGGCAATCTCCTAAGCAGCTCCAGCTGTCCATGGGGACAGCAATGTGCCCTGCACTGCAGCCCCAGCCTGTGCATCCAGGGCCTCGCTCAGAGGGTCCTGCTCTGTCCAAGGATCCCACTCAGTCCGAGCGTCCGACTTAGTCCGAGCCATGTCTGTAGCCCAAAGGTCCCGCTCAGTCCCAGCCCCGTCGAGAGTCACATCCGGAGCCCGAGGGTACCGCTCAGTCCCAGCCCCATTGAGAGTCACATCTGGAGCCCGAGGGTCCGGCTCAGTCCGAGCCTTGTCCAGAGTCACATCTGGAGCCTGAGGGTCCAGCTCAGTCCGAGCCTCCAGTGTGTCCCAAACCAGAGGGCTCAGCTCAGTCTGAGCCTTCAGTGTGTTCCGAGCCCCAGGGTCCGGCTCAGTCCAAGCCTCTAGAGGGTCCTGCTCAGTCTGAGCCTCCAGGGACAGAGCCGGTGGTCCCTGCCAAGCTGTCCTAGAGGTCCCGTCACCTGCATCGATGCTGGCTACCAGCCATGCAGTGTAAGAGTCTTCACCAGTGGCGCTGACAACCAGACCTCCTCCATCCTCACCACTGCTGGGATCATGGTCTGCCCTCTGTCTCATCTCGCCACTGCTGCTGGTATCCGGGTTGGCCTCCTGTCTCGTCTTGCCGCCGCTGGGATCACAGTCGGCCTCCTGTCTCATCTCGCTGCCGCTGCTGGGATCGCATTCAGCCTCCTGTCTCATCTCGCCACCGCTGCTGGGATCACGGTCGGCCTCCTGTCTTGTCTCGCCACCGCCGATTTGACCCAGTGGGTTTTCTTTATGCTTTGCTTTTGTATTGCATTTATTTTTTCTGGGTTTCTTTTGGTTGTGGGGTTTGGTAATGTTTGGATTTCTAATCAAATAGTGACACCAATAGACACCAATAGTGTCTAATCCTCGTCTTTGTTCCCTCATCTGACTTCCTGTTTTATTTTGATAGTCTTCTGGTCCCTGTATGTTGTGTTCTGCTTTGTTACCCCCTTGTCATTAGTGTCATTTGATTCACCTGTGTTCCCAGCTGCTTCCACTCCCCTCATCAGCCCTCTTGTGTATTTAAGTCCTGTGTTTTCGCTGCTTGTTGTCGTATCCTTGTTATTGTTCACTTCGTTTAGGCCTATGCTGCCTTCCGTCCTGCTGTGTACTACCTGCTCCAGATTTATGGTTTTTGCTTTCTGTTCTGCACCTGAGTAAATAAAACTTTAATTTAATTTAAGCTTTCCGACTGGTGTATCCTGCACTGGGGTCCTCTTCCTTGCCTGCCGCAACATTACATGACAATTTAGGCTTTATTAGATAAATGAACAGAGACATAAAGCATAAAACTGTGATCACATGGTTTGATGGCACAGGGTCATACTCAGCATTTGCTTTCCTCCAAACATGGCAGGTCAAGGTGATGCCAAAGTGCTTGATTTTTGTTTTATCTGACCACAGCACTTTCTCCCAAGCCTTCTCTGAAGGAAGCTGTTAGAAAGGCCCAGACCAATTCACTGTTTCTGTGTTATGACCTTGTGTTGTGTAGTAATGCACCACCTACTGGACTGGCAGGGAAGTGATTCTCCTCACTTGCAGGCATGTGGAGCACTGGAGTGGGGCTGCTGAGCTAACCAGTCCAGTCCAGTTTGTGTGGTGTGTTTTCTTGACCTAAAACCATACACCCACTCACCCCTACCCCAAGCCTGCAATAAAGAACTATAACGGATTAAGTGAGTCTCCAGTTTGTGTCCTGACCGGCACTCAGGGGCGGGCGTCAAACAGTCACCATAGCGAACCCGCCTTTCAGTTCCTCACGTACAGAAGCATTTAGATGTTCACTGGCAAACAGAAGATGAGACTGTACAGATGCATTCTTGAGCAGGTGGGCCTTGCAGTGTAGTGTTAGTGTTACCATTGGTGTTCATAATCTGGTACGTCTGTGTATATATGTATATGTGTGTGTGTGTGTATATATATATATATATATATATATATATATATATATATATATATATATATATATATATATACACTGCTCAAAAAAATAAAGGGAACACTTAAACAACAAAATATAACTCCAAGTAAATCAAACTTCTGTGAAATCAAACTGTCCACTTAGGAAGCAACACTGATTGACAATCAGTTTCACATGCTGTTGTGCAAATGAAATAGACAACAGGTGGAAATTATTGCCAATTAGCAAGACACACTCAATAAAGGAGTGGTTCTGCAGGTGGGGACCACAGACCACTTCTCAGTACCTATGCTTTCTGGCTGATGTTTTGGTCACATTTGAATGTTGGTGGTGCTTTCACACTCTTGGTAGCATGAGATGGATTCTACAACCCACACAAGTGGCTCAGGTAGTGCAGCTCATCCAGGATGGCACATCAATGTGAGCTGTGGCAAGAAGGTTTGCTGTGTCTGTCAGCGTAGTGTCCCGAGGACAGAGGAGATCCCTCAGGAGACCATCCACCACCTCATCAGGAGCATGCCCAGGCATTGTAGGGAGGTCATACAGGCACGTGGAGACCACACACACAATACTGAGCTTCATTTTGACATTGCATCAAAGTTGGATCAGTCTGTGTTGTGTTTTTCCACTCTAATTTTGTGTGTGACTCCAGCACCAGGCCTCCATTGGTTGATAAACTTGATTTCCATTGATGATTTTTGTGTGATTTTGTTGTCAGCACATTCAACTTTGTACAGAACAAAGTATTCAATGAGAATATTTCATTCATTCAGATCTAGGATGTGTTATTTGAGTGTTCCCTTTATTTTTTTTGAGCAGTGTGTGTATATATATATATGTATGTGTGTGTGTGTGTGTGTGTGTGTGTGTGTGTGTGTGTGTGTATGTATGTGTGTATGTGTGTGTGCGTGTGTATATGTTAAAATATATTTTAGGGTTAGGATTCAGTTTTTAGTCTTCAGTCTTTAATATGTTGTGTTTATACTGGTAGCAGTTATAGATTTAAAAGAACAAGTCATTGCATTTATTGTGATGTACATTTTACACACCATCCAAGCATTTTTGGAGAAAAGGGTTGTAGAATACACTCAAGGGATCACACATGAATATAAACACTGAGGGGATCAGCACAGTTCAAGCTTGCCTGAGCTTCTTCTTCTGGAGTACTCCACCGTCTGCATAACAGAAACCTGACGTGCAGTACTGCTGTCTTTATTATCAGTGCTTGGATAATACAAGCTTAATAAAAAAATCTACAATGGACCTTTTCAACTCTGCACTTGGGAAAAATATTACTTTTTTGCGCCCTGCATATTTCATTATAAGTGGATTTGTTGGGATTCCTAATATTAAATACTATTATGTCTTCCTGTTTTTTGTTTATATTATTTCAGTCCTGGCAAACACAGCTGTAATGGGGGTAATATGCTTGGATCATAATCTAAGAACACCAAAATATATTGCAGTTTTTAATCTTGCATTGGTGGATCTGTTAGGAAACTCTGTCATTGTGCCGAAGGTTCTTGATATCTTTTTGTTTAATCACACCCAGATTCCTTATAGCGACTGCTTGACATTCTTGTTTTTCTGCTATGTTTGCTTTTTCATACAGGCTCTAAATCTGGTTGCTCTGTCATATGACAGAGTTATAGCTATCGTTTACCCACTGCATTATCCAGTGAAGGTGACTCACAGGTTCATGTTCTCTTTGATTGCCTCTTTCTGGGTATTTGTCATTACTGTGATGCTCATTGTAGTTGGCCTCCTTACAAGACTTTCCTTCTGTCAGTCAGTTGTTATTAAAAGTTATATCTGTGACCATGGTCCAATATTCCGGCTTGCATGCAATGACTATACACCCAGCTATGTAATTTCGATGATGGTGCCAGCACTTATTCTCTGGCTTCCTCTTACAATTATTTTGATGAGTTATGTGTGTATCAGCTATGCTTTAGCTAAAGTAGCCACAGTCCAAGAAAGAATGAAGGGCTTTAAAACCTGCACAGCTCATCTTTCATTAGTGGCAATCTATTTCATCCCAGTATTAACCACATTTACTCTAGGTGCAGACATAGACCCAAATGCCAGGATCATAAACCTGTCTCTAGGCATGGTCTTTCCTCCAATGCTGAACCCAATCATATATGTTCTACAGACACGAGAAATCAAAGAATCTCTGAAAAAGTTGTTAAGAATTATAACCCGCTACAAAATTAGAAAAGTAAGATTTAAAAAGTAAGTGTAATTGTGGCATTAATTATGTGAGCCCTTTGTTTATTTATGGAGTGTATGTAAGATCATAAAGACTGCTATGTTGCAGTATTTCCAAACAGAAAACAAATCACAAAAGTCAAACTTCAATCTGTGGTTGATTGTAAAACACATTATGTGGCAAAAATATAACTTGTGATGTAACTGTATTCAATATGTTTCTACACACAAATGACTGAAGAAATCTCTTGTGCATGTGGAAGGTGATTTTGTATCATTTTCTAGATATTTTTCTTGACAATGATGGCTGTGACCAGATGGCACATTTACCTACATAATATACCGATGGTTTCAAAAAATTATTTAGTATATTGTCTTACAGTAGAAGAAATGGCAATGTGTGTTACAAACAATTAAAGATACATCATATTTGCATTTCAGTGAAGACTGTTTTAAAACTCTGTTGTGCTTCATGTTAACTTCTCTGGTCATTCAGGGGCTTCTGACACTGTTTTGAATTTAATGGTGTGGCAGCCACTTTAAGTATAATTTTTGTGGACTTGACATTCTCTTTTTGTGTCGATATATTTTTTAGAATTTCAGATTTAGTTTACATTGTGTAACATTATCCATGTCCATTTTCTTAAGTGCTTATACAGGTTATGACCACTCAGGAGCTGAGGACTAAGCTAGCTGTATACCTTGGGCAAGTATACCTTGTTAGGGGTAACACAAAGACAGACATCTACACACACATTCATACCTATGATCTGTTTATAATTACCACTTATGCTTACACAACATGCAAATGCCACACAGAAAGGCTCCAGCTGAGGTTCTAACCAGGAATCTTCTTGCTGTGAGGTGACAATTCTAACCAATCACATTTATCTTTGGCCAAATGTAAGGGCTTCTGTTTTAAGATGTAATTAAATCATTCTTTGACAATCTGGTGTGTAATAACAAAAATATAACGTCATAAAAGTAAGGTGATATCTTCTGCTTGCTCTGTTTTGTGTCATCAAGTCTATTTAACATTGTAACTGTGAGGTTAACCAGCAACCAGCAGAAACTTCAGGAAATTGAGAAACTTTCTTGTATAACAGTCAGACAACCTGGTATGAGGGGCCGTTTAGGACATTATTCCTGAAACACTCTCACACACACTACTGAAATGCGCTCACACACACTACTGAAACGCCTTCCTGTTTAGCCAAAACGCCTTCCTGTTCACTCGAAACGCCTTCCTGTTCACTCGAAACGCCTTCCTGTTCACTCGAAACGCTCTCACACACACTAGTGAAACGCTCTCACACACACTAGTGAAACGCGCTCACACACACTACTGAAACGCTCTCACACACACTACTGAAACGCGCTCACACACACTACTGAAACGCTCTCACACACACTAGTGAAACGCGCTCACACACACTACTGAAACGCGCTCACACACACTAGTGAAACGCGCTCACACACACTACTGAAACGCTCTCACACACACTACTGAAACGCGCTCACACACACTACTGAAAGGCTCTCACACACACTACTGAAACGCTCTCACACACACTACTGAAACACGCTCACACACACTACTGAAACGCCTTCCTGTTTAGCCAAAACTACTTTCGTGTGAACAGGATGGTGTTTGGTGTGAACAGGAAGTCGTGTGAAGGAACAAAAACATGGCTAACATCACGCTGATGTCTACTAATAGCCTACAAGCAGCCTAAGTGAATAATATATTTGTCTTGTGACCATCTAAACACTGTTGTGTGGCACCAACCTATTGTTGCGACTACAAATGTGGACATGCTTGACAGCTGCATCAGAAGAGAAGTGTGTGTCTGACAATACCGCTATTACAATGAAATTTCATCTAATCCTCATCATTTTTCACATACAGTGCCTTGCGAAAGTATTCGGCCCCCTTGAACTTTTCAACCTTTTGCCACATTTCAGGCTTCAAACATAAAGGTATAAAATTTTAATTTTTTGTGAAGAATCAACAACAAGTGGGACACAATCATGAAGTGGAATGAAATTTATTAGATGTGTCAAACTTTTTTTAACAAATAAAAAACTGAAAAGTGGGGCGTGCAATATTATTCGGCCCCTTTACTTTCAGTGCAGCAAACTGACTCCAGAAGTTCAGTGAGGATCTCTGAATGATCCAATGTTGTCCCAAATGACTGATGATGATAAATAGAATCCACCTGTGTGTAATCAAGTCTCCGTATAAATGCACCTGCTCTGTGATAGTCTCAGGGTTCTGTTCCAAGTGCAGAGAGCATCACGAAGACCAAGGAACACACCAGGCAGGTCCAAGATACTGTTGTGGAGAAGTTTAAAGCCGGATTTGGATACAAAAAGATTTCCCAAGCTTTAAACATCTCAAGGAGCACTGTGCAAGCAATCATATTGAAATGGAAGGAGTATAAGACCACTGCAAATCTACCAAGACCCGGCCGTCCCTCTAAACTTTCATCTCAAACAAGGAGAAGACTGATCAGAGATGCAGCCAAGAGGCCCATGATCACTCTGGATGAACTGCAGAGATCTACAGCTGAGGTGGGAGAGTCTGTCCATAGGACAACAATCAGTCGTACACTGCACAAATCTGGCCTTTATGGAAGAGTGGCAAGAAAAAAGCCATTTCTCAAAGATATCCATAAAAAGTCTCGTTTAAAGTTTGCCACAAGCCACCTGGGAGACACACCAAACATGTGGAAGAAGGTGCTCTGGTCAGATGAAACCAAAATCCAACTGTTTGGCCACAATGCAAAACGATATGTTTGGCGTAAAAGCAACACAGCTCATCACCCTGAACACACCATCCCCACTGTCAAACATGGTGGTGGCAGAATGAATGGGCAAGAATTTCAGTCTCTCGATGTGCAAAACTGATAGAGACATACCCCAAGAGACTTGCAGCTGTAATTGCAGCAAAAGGTGGCGCTACAAAGTATTAACGCAAGGGGGCAGAATAATATTGCACGCCCCACTTTTCTGTTTTTTATTTGTTAAAAAGTTTCATTCCACTTCATGATTGTGTCCCACTTGTTGTTGATTCTTCACAAAAAATTCAAATTTTATATCTTTATGTTTGAAGCCTGAAATGTGGCAAAAGGTTGAAAAGTTCAAGGGGGCCGAATACTTTCGCAAGGCACTGTATGTGAAAAATGATGAGGATTAGATGAAATTTCATTGTAGTAGCAGTATTGTCAGACAGACACTTCTCTTCTGATGCAGCTGTCAAGCATGTCCACATTTGTAGTCGCAACAATAGGTTGGTGCCACACAACAGTGTTTAGATGGTCACAAGACAAATATATTGTTCACTTAGGCTGCTTGTAGGCTATTAGTAGACATCAGCGTGATGTTAGCCATGTTTTTGTTCCTTCACACGACTTCCTGTTCACACCAAACACCTTCCGGTTCACACGAAAGTCGTTTTGGCTAAACAGGAAGGCGTTTCACTAGTGTGTGTGAGTGCGTTTCAGTAGTGTGTGTGAGCGCGTTTCAGTAGTGTGTGTGAGAGCGTTTCAGTAGTGTGTGTGAGCGCGTTTCAGTAGTGTGTGTGAGCGCGTTTCAGTAGTGTGTGTGAGCGCGTTTCAGTAGTGTGTGTGAGCGCGTTTCAGTAGTGTGTGTGAGCACGTTTCAGTAGTGTGTGTGAGCGCGTTTCAGTAGTGTGTGTGAGCGCGTTTCAGTAGTGTGTGTGAGAGCGTTTCAGTAGTGTGTGTGAGCGCGTTTCACTAGTGTTGTGAGAGCTTTTCAGGAATAATGTCCTAAACGGCACCTCATAACCTGGGACATTATTTAGTGTCTCTGTTAGCTTAATTGTTGGCATAAAGCTGTGGTCACATGGTTTGGACACAGGGAAACTGACGTGCTAAAAGGGAAAGAACCTAAAGGTGCTTGACTTCAAACAGAAGCAGGTCTTCAAAAATCTTGGCTAAACAGAAAATACAGGCCACTGATGTTGTAGATCAACAAAATAAGTCTTCAGATATAATTTTTTAAAACTCAGCTGTTGAGAAAAACATCACCTTTGTGCAACCTCCGTATTTCATACTAAGAGGTTTTATTGGCATATGTAATATTAGGTATTCTTTGTCTTTTTTTGGTGTTCATATTGTTTTAGTACTGGCAAACAGCTGCATTGGCAAAGATATATCTGAATGATAATCTTAGAATTCAAAAAGATATAGCAGTTTTTAACATTTCACTGAAATACTTCATGACACGGTCCTTTTTCAGGCATCCCATTCTCCATTTTCTGGCAGTTTCTTGTTAAGCAGCCATCATAGGGAATGTAAAAAAGATTAAACAAAGAAATGTCAAGAATTTTTTTCACTCAGGCAGAGTTACCTTCTGTCGCAGGAGGGACATTCATCATGTCAAATCACCATGGTTACACAATGAGCTGAGTGTTAGATCTGATCAGATGATGGTCGGTCCATTTTTGTACAGCACTTTGTCTTATTAGGGAAGCCAAAACTCATCAGGCATGCCTTCAGCCTTGCAAAGCTCAAGTATTCAAGGCACCTCAATTAGTTTGCTGACAGTCTGGATGATAAGCTGACTTCACATGAACTGTTGACTGGAAACTTATCTAGAAAATAGAACCACTTCAAGTTGTTGGCCAAAGAATCAGTGGCATCAACCATTGGACCCAGAGTGCAAGTTCATCAAGGCTGGTTTAGTGGGACCAACAAGAGCATTGGGAAGCTGCGAGAGGATAAGCAGAAAACATACCTTGAGTGGCAGAATGACACGACATCTACCTCCAGACGCGATTGCGTCAGAAACCTCCAGAGGCAGACCTACACTGCACAGCAACACTGCAGACTGCAAAGGCGGATGAAGTCCAGTGCTACGCTGACAATAAGAACTCAAAGCTGTTCTTTGGTGCCATCAAGGAAGTCTATGGACCAGCCAAGCCTAACACCATGCCATTTCTGTCTGCCGATGATTCTACTCTGCTGAAGGAAAAGAACAACATCAATGAGAGGTGGAGAGAACACTTCAGTAACCTGTCTCCCATTCTACTCTTAAGTATCCTAGGAACCACAAGTAAGTCAGCAGTCTGAGAGTGCTCTATTGGGGAGACATAGTAATATATTCAGCATCAGTTTGAGAAAAGATGTTTCTAATTTTAGAAATATTGCGCAAATGCAAAAAAGCGGTCCTACATATTTGTTCAATTTGTGCATTGAAGGACATATCCTGGTCAAAAATGACTCCAAGATTTCTCACAGTGTTATTGGAGGCCAAGGTTATGCCATCCAGAGTATGTATCTGGTTTGACACGCATGTTTCTAAGATTTGTGGGGCCGAGCACAAGAACTTCAGTTTTATCTGAATTCAGAAGCAGGAAATTAGAGGTCATCCAGGCCTTTATGTTTTTAAGACATTCCTGCAGTTTGACTAATTGATGTGTGTAATCTGGCTTCATGGATAGATAAAGCTGAGTATCATCTGCATAACAATGAAAATTTATGCAATGCTTTCTAATAATATTGCCTAAGGGAAGCGTGTATAATGTAAACAAAATTGGTCCCAGCACAGAACCTTGTGGAACTCCATGATTAACCTTCGTGTGTGAAGAAGATTTCCCATTTACATTAACAAATTGGAGTCTATTAGATAAATATGATTCAAACCACTGCAGTGCAGTACCTTTAATACCTATGGCATGCTCTAATCTCTGTAATAAAATATTAAGGTCAGCAGTATTAAATGCTGTACTGAGGTCCAGCAGGACAAGCACAGAGATGAGTCCACTGTCAGAGGCTGTAAGAAGATCATTTGTAACCTTCAAGTAGCGGTAAGTAGCGGTTTAATTACAGCCACCTTGAAGGCCTGTGGTACATGGCCAGCTAATAAAGAACAGATTGATCATTTTTAAGATTGAAGCATCAATAATTGGAAAGACTTCTTTGAACAGTCTAGTAGAAATGGGATCTAATAAACATGTTGCTGGTTTGGAGGAACTATTGAAGTTAACTCCAAAAGATCAACTGGTGCGAGGGATTCTAAACAAATACCAGCAGTGCTGAAAGCAGCCGAACATGAAGATAAATCTTGGAGATGATTATGAATAATTTTTTCTCTAATGTCTAAAATTCTATGAAGTCCTGACTACTAGTTAAAGTGAAAGGAATATTCGACTCTACAGAGCTCTGACTCTTTGTCAGCCTGGCTACAGTGCTGAAAAGAAACCTGGGGTTGTTCTTATTTTCTTCAATTAATGATGAATAGTAAGATGTCCTAGCTTTACGGAGGGCTTTATTATAGAGCAACAAACTCTTTTTCCAGGCTAAATGAGCATCTTCTAATTTAGTGAGGCACCATTCCCTCTCCAGCTTATGGGTTATCTGCTGTAAGCTGTGCGTTTGTGAATTATACCACGGAGTCAGGCACTTCTGATTTGAGGCTTTCCTTTTCAGAGGAGCCACAGTATCCAAAGTCATATGCAGTGAGGATGTAAAACTATTGATGAGATAATCTACCTCACTGGGAGCAGAGTTTAGGTCGCTGCTCTGCACTGTGTTGGCACATGGCACTGAATTAAGATACCTTAAACTTAGTTACAGCACTTTCAGAAAGACTCCTACTGTAATAAAACCTATTCCCCACTGCTGTGTAATCCATTAAAGTAAATGTAAATGTTACTAAGAAATGATCAGACAGGAGGGGGCTTTCAGGGAATACTGTTAGGTCTTCAGTTTCTATGCCATATGTCAGGACAAGATCCAGAGTATGATTAAAGTGGTGGGTGGGCTCCTTTACATTTTGAGAGAAGCCAATTGAATCTAATAATAGATTAAATGCAGTGTTGAGGCTGTCATTTTCAGCATCTACATGGATGTTAAAATCACCCACTATAATGATTTTATCTGAACTGAGCACTAAATCAGATAAAAAGTCTGAGAAATCAGACAGAAACTCTGAGTAAGGACCAGGTGGACGATAGATAATAACAAATA
The DNA here is from genome assembly GCA_024447675.2 of Pterophyllum scalare. Classification (NCBI taxonomy): domain Eukaryota; kingdom Metazoa; phylum Chordata; class Actinopteri; order Cichliformes; family Cichlidae; genus Pterophyllum; species Pterophyllum scalare. Next base: position 35,372 of record JAMQGT020015357.1, on the reverse strand, counting down.
AAACAGGTTTTTGAATTTCCTAATTAGGGTGGACAAGACTAAGAGTCAGGCTTTCAAAAGAATTAAAACTCTGTCTGGGTCTTTGATTAATTACTAAGCTGGAATTGAAGATTGCTGGCTACTCCTCCTCCTCGACCTGTGCTTCGAGCATTCTGACAGTTAGTGTGACTCGGAGGTGTTGATTCATTTAAACTAACATATTCATCCTGCTGTAACCAGGTTTCTGTAAGGCACAATAAATCAATATGTTGATCAATTATTAAATCATTTACTAACAGGGACTTGGAAGAGAGAGACCTAATGTTTAATAATCCACATTTAACTCTTTTATTATTTGGTTCAGTTGAGGAAGCTATACTATTTATTGATTTTGAATTTTTATGCTTAAATAGTTTTTTGCTGATTTTAGTTTTGTGTTTGGTGGTCTGGGAGTAGGCAACATCTCTATGGGGATGGGGTTTTGGGGGGATGGCAGGAGGAGAGAAGCTGCAGAGAGGCATGTAAGACTGCAACTCTGCTTCCTTGTCTCAACCCTGGGTAGTCAGGTTTTAGGAGGGTTAATACCTGACTGTCCCAGCTGCCTTAACATCATGAACAAGCTCCTCATGTGTAGTTTTGGGGTGATCCACCACTTTTCTCACAATCATTCTTGCATGGAGGGCCAGTCTGAGGGCGACTGATGATCATGTTTATACTTATTTCATTTCTGCATAATTGCACCAACTGTTATTACCTTCTCACCAAGCTTCTGACTGATAGTCTTGTAGTCCACTCCATCCTTGTGTAGATCTACAATTTTGTTCCCGACTTGCGTTGACAGCTCTTTGTTCTTGCCCATGGTTGAAGAATGAAGAATGATGCACAAAATTCAGTGAGTTGAAGCAGCTTCTGGGTAGAAGTGCAGAGTTAGCATATCTCTGGGAAAATACAGCTGAAGTGAACTGTCAAGTATGTATTTAGTCTACCCTCTGGACAGAGGAACAAGGACAAGGAAACTTGGTGGTGGAATGAAGAAGTACAGGAAAGTATTAAAAGAGTAAGAGGTTAGTAAAGATAAAGTGGATAGTCAGGAAGGTGAAGAACGTAGACAGGACTAATGGGAGGCTAGGTGTATGGCAAAGAGAAGTGGCAAAGGAAAAGGAAAAGGCTTATAGTGAGTTATGTATGAGTCTAAACAATAAGAAAGGAGAAAAGAACTTGTAATGATTGACTAGCCAGAGAGATCGAGCTGTAAAGGAAGTGCAGCAGGTTAGGGTGATTAAGGATATCCGATAACAAACCATCTATCGTCCCTCCATCTGCTGTTTATTAAGTTTTTGCTAAATCTTCTCCTCCTCTACCATTTATTCTTGAAATCTTTTGAAACTTGGCACAAATCTCTTTGGGTAAGGCTCTACAAACTGACTTTTTTTCTTCTTTTTTTTTTAATGAATTTTTGAATATTCAGAATAATATTCAGAAATATTGTACATTGATGTTTATCTTTAATCCCCACTCCTCCCTTATTCCCAAGCCAACTGAGAACAGGTTGCGTGTCCCAGTGATCCCAGGAGCTATGTTGTCTAGCTGCTTGTCCCCCTGGTAGGGTCTTCCATGGCAAATTGGTCCTGGGTGAGGGGGTAGGGGTCGGGGGCACTGTGTGTCGGGTGGTGGCCAAGGGTGGAGGCCTTGGTGGACAGATCCCTGGCTATCAAGACTGGCTACTGGGACATGGAATGTCACCACTCTGGTGGGGAAAGAGCATGAGCTAATGTGTGAGGTTGAGAGATACCGGCTGGATATCATCGGGCTCACCTCAATGCATGGTCTGGGTCTCCTGGAGAGGGGCTGAACTCTGTTCCAGTCTGGAGTTGCCCTCAGTGAGAGGTGGCGAGCTGGGGCGAGTATTCTAGTATGCCCTCTGCTTTCTGCCTGTATGTCGGAGTTTTCACCGGGGGACTATGGTGGACATCCCCACACCTTCTTGACTGTTGTTTGCACCAAATGACAGTTCAGAGTACCCACCCTTCTTGGAGTCGCTGGGCAGGGTGGTGGAGGGTCCTCCATCCGGTGACTCCATGTCCTACTGGGAAACTTCAACACTCATGCGCATTGACAGTGAGATTGGGAGGAAGAGCCTGCCTGATCTGAACTTGAATGGTGTTTTGTTACTGGACTTCTGTGCAAACAGCCTTCTGTCCATATTGAACACCATGTTTGAACATAAGGATATCCATAAGTGTACTTTACACCAGGACACACCAGGTTGCAGGTTGATGATTGATTTTGTAATCGTATCATCAGATCTGCAACCATATGTTCTGGACACTTGGGTAAAGAGAGAAGCTGAGCTGTCAACTGATCACCACCTGGTGGTGAGTTTGATCAGCTGCTGGGGGAGGATGCTGGACAGACCCGACACGCCTAAATGTATGGTAAGGGTGTGCAAGGAATGCTTGGCAGAGGCCCCCAGTCCATGAGATGTTCAACTCCCAACTATGACAGAACTTCAAAAGCATTCCAGGGGAGGCTGAGGACAATGAGTCCTGATGCACCTCTGCAACACTGCATGGAGATCTGGGGCCGTGCCATTGAATTGGCAGAATCGGGTCTCCATCTTTAAGACGGGAGACCAGAGGGTGTAGTCCAACTATCAGCAGAACACACTCCTCAGCCTCCCTGGTAAGGTCTATGCCAGGGTGCTGGAAAGTGTGCTGTCCATGAGTCAAACTTCGCATTCAAGAGGAGCAATGTGGTTTTCGTCCTGGTTGTGGAATGCTGGACCAGCTTTTCATCCTCTTGAGGATATTCGAGTGTGCGTGGGAGTTTGCCCATCCAGTATACATGTGTTTTGTGGACACAGGATCCCTCGGAGTATCCTTTGGGGGGTGCTGCAGGAGTATGGGGTGTCTGGCTCGCAGTAGAGCCTCTGCCATATTCTTTAGCATCAGCTGCAGCAGCCCGGCAGTCAGAGTCTTCAGTGTCAGCTGCGGTAGCTCTCCTTCAGTTGCTAGAGTCTGCAGCCTCTGAGCCTTCAATGCTGCAGCCTCACATATCTTTGCCACCTGTGCCAATTCCAGAGCCCGAGGGTCTGGCTCTATCCAAGCCTGCGTCTGAGGGTCTGAACTGTTTAGCCCTTCTTCGTCCTCATCCCCAGTGTTTAGTTTTGGACTGTTTTTTCCGGCTTTGTGCAGTTGCTTTTTGTTCTGGCCGTGTATTGTTTTTTTATTCTGTTCCTTGGCCTAGGTGGCCTCCTGCACTGGATCACTTCCCTGGCAGACCCCCTGAACGGTTTTGACCTCTGTTTGGACTCTTGTGTTTTGTTTTGTTTTGGGTTTGAATTGTGTTTACCTCTTCTGGGTTTCTTTTGCTGTGGGTTTTGGTTATGTTTTGATTTCTGGCTCCTTGTGTTCAGTGTCTAGTCTGCATCTTTGTTCCCTCATCTGACTTCCTGTTTTATTTTGATAGTCTTCTGGTCCCTGTGTGTTTTGTTCTGTTTTGCTTCCCCTTTGTCATTAGTGTTATTTGGTTCACCTGTGTTCCCACCTGTTTCCACTCCCCTCATCAGCTCTCTTGTGTATTTAAATCCTGTGTTTCCTTTGTTTGTTGTTGTGTCCTCATCAATATTCATGTCAGTGTTTTGTCAGTGTTTAACTTCTGGTTCCACTGTGTTCTTCCTGCACTGGATTATGTTTTTGCCTTCTGTTCTGCACCTGAGAAAATAAAGCTTTAATTTAATTAAGCTTTCTGCCTTTTGTGTCCTGTATTGGGGTCCACTTCCTTGCCTGCTGCAGCATTACATGACAGAAGTTGTTGATTTACCGGTCAATCCACATCCCTATGGTCCTGAGCTTTGGGTAGTTACCGAAAATACAAGGTTGTGAATACAAGCTGCAGAACTGAGCTTCCTCTGAAGGGTGGCTCCTCTCTTCCTTAGAAATAGGGTGAGGAGTACAGCCATTCGGGAGGGGCTCAAAGTAGAGGTGCTGTTCCTTCACATCAAAAGGAGCCAGTTGAGGTGGTTCGGGCATCTGACTAGGATGCCACTTAGATGAGGTTTTCCAGGGATGACCTACTGGGAGGGGGCCCTGGGGCAGACCCAAGACACGCTGGTGAGGATTATATCTCTGGGCTGGCCTGGGAATGCCTTGGGGTCCCTCCGGATGAGCTCGAGGGGGTGGCTGGGGAGAGGGAGGTCTGGGCTTCTCTGCTTAGGCTGCTGTCCAGGCGACCTGGTCCCTGATAAGCGGAAGGAAATGGATGGATGAATTTTTAAAATTTCTTATAATTTTTTTAAATTGTGAAGATAAACAGTACATTCAGCTTTTGCTAAATTTTTTACTCCTCAATCCATTATATTTTAAAACTTCTGAAACTTGGCACAAATACTCTCTGGGTAAGGCTTTACAAAATAGGAGAGATGGATTTTCCCCTAACAACAAATGACATGTTTGACTGTATAAGATATGTTAAAGGTTTATTTGCTTTACACAAAAACAACTCACACAACAAATGAAATAAATAAATAATGTAACAATAAATAAACCTCCACGAGCTTTTTTTGTGTGTGTGAACCCAGTCAGTCCATTACAGCTACTGTGACCTCCTGTACAGTTAACATAAGGGAACAAGTGACTGCTATAAGAGACAGACCACAAAGCTGCTCTGCTTCTATTTGGAACCAGCTTTCACTAAACAGGGCTTGCCTGAAGAGAAGATTGAGGACAGAGAACTATAGAAGTCTAACAAAAGGTCTTCTAATGGAATTTTTTAACTCAGCTGTTGAGAAGAACACCACCTTTGTGCGACCTGCATATTTCATAATAAGTGGTTTTATTGGCATACCTAATATTAAGTATTACTTTGTCTTTCTCTGTTTTATTTATATTATTTCAGTGGTGGGAAACACAATTGTGATGATTATAATAATTTTGGACCATACTTTGAGAAGTCCTAAACATATTGCTGTTTTTAATCTTGCATTTACAGACTTGTTAAGTAGCTCTGCTTTGGTGCCAAAGGTTCTTGACATTTTCCTGTTTAACCATCAGTATATTTCCTACAATGACTGCCTGACATTCATGTTTTTCTGCTTTACTTTTGTTTCAATGCAGGCTTTTAATCTGGTTGTACTGTCCTTTGACAGAGTGATGGCAATCATCTTCCCACTGCACTATCAAATGAGAGTGAGCCACAAGCTCATTTTATCTTTGATCACTTTTTTCTGGCTTCTTGCTATTACTCTTACACTCATTGCAGTTGGTCTTCTCACAAGAATTTCTTTCTGTAAGTCTGTGGTTATTCAGAGCTATTATTGTGATCATGGCCCTGTATTTCGTCTTGGCTGCAATGATGTTAGCCCCAATCATGCAATATCTGTTTTGGCACCAGTTCTTGTTCTTGGGTTTCCACTGGCATTTATCTTGGGAAGTTACTGCTGTATTGGCTATTCGTTGTCAAAATTTTCTACATTTGGGGAAAGAGTGAAGGGTATAAAAACCTGCACAGGTCACCTTTCATTAGTAGCAATTTATTTCCTCCCTATTATATTTGTGTATGTTTTTGGGGGCGTAATACATCCAAATGCTAGGATTATAAACCTTTCCATTACGACTGTAATGCCTCCCATGTTAAACCCAATAATCTATGTTCTCCAGACACAGGAAATCAAAAAATCTGTTAAAAAGTTGTTAAAAGCCAGAGTGCAGTCTAAAATTGGAAGGATTTAGGCTTGTAGTGCCCATTTCTTTTCAAGCTGAAAATGTATTTTAAGTATTTCATAAACAATACTGAGATGTAATATGCAGCAAAAAACATCAAGATTTAATTCTTAATAATAAGAAAAATATAACATTACATAATTCACTGAAATATATATTAAAATGTAAGCATGAAATTCTACAATATAACCAGAGTTTTCCCTCATTTGTATTTTGTTGGAATATGACCTGTAAAAATAATATCATGTGTAATCTCTAGTGTTACAGTAGTAGCAGTATGCTGTTTTCTGTTCATTGGCTGTGCATATTACTTTCATGGTACAGCCAGAGAATCTGATATACATTATTCTTAACATATTACAAGGACATTATGTGCATGCTGTTCTTGCATGTTTGGGTGTGGATTCAAAAAAGAAGCAACTAATTCCACAAACAGTGGACAGGTTTGTGGTTTAAGTGCTAACATAGTTTCTGGAGTTCTATATGGGTTAGTAAGGAACTGATAATATAAAATGGAAAACTCCTGCAGTTTTCTATACATGCACTCCTGTGGATGTTCTACTATATTAACATTAATGCTTAAATTTCAGTCTTCAAAGTCATACAATTACCTATTAAAATATTTTGTTTTTTCAAACATTCAGACATTACACCCCCATACATCTAACTACATATAAACAACTTCCAGAAGTACAAAGATTAAAGTTGCCAACAGCAGGACACTGTTCTTACAGGCTACTTGATAGATTTTTTTTCTTTCTGACTTTATGGACAGAGTACTTGTTATGTAAACAAATATGATTAAGAAATTTGGTCTGTATAAGAGGTTGCAAGAATGCTTTTAATCATACTAAAATAAAAGAATAAATAAATAAACATGCATGAGGATTCACATTCTTCTTCTTTCTTAAAAATTATGCCTTATCAAATCTGCATTCATAAACCACATATGTACAGTGATCCCTCACCTATTGCTGCGGTTACGTTCCAGAGACCCCCGCCATAGTTGAAAATCCGCAAAGTAGTTGCGTTTATTGTATATTTATATTATCATTTATATATATATATATATATATATATATATATATATATATATATATATATATATATACACAAGCCACCTGGGAGACACACCAAACATGTGGAAGAAGGTGCTCTGGTCAGATGAAACCAAAATCGAACTGTTTGGCCACAATGCAAAACGATATGTCTGGCGTAAAAGCAACACAGCTCATCACCCTGAACACACCATCCCCACTGTCAAACATGGTGGTGGCAGCATCATGGTTTGGGCCTGCTTTTCGTCAGCAGGGACAGGGAAGATGGTCAAAATTGATGGGAAGATGGATGGGGCCAAATACAGGACCATTCTGGAAGAAAACCTGTTGGAGTCTGCAAGAGACCTGAGACTGGGACGGAGATTTATCTTCCAACAAGACAATGATCCAAAACATAAAGCCAGATCTACAATGGAATGGTTCACAAATAAACGTATCCAGGTGTTGGAATGGCCAAGTCAAAGTCCAGACCTGAATCCAATGGAGAATCTGTGGAAAGAGCTGAAGACTTCTGTTCACAAACGCTGTCCATCCAACCTCACTGAGCTTGAGCTGTTTTGCAAGGAAGAATGGGCAAGAATTTCAGTCTCTCGATGTGCAAAACTGATAGAGACATACCCCAAGAGACTTGCAGCTGTAATTGCAGCAAAAGGTGGCGCTACAAAGTATTAACGCAAGGGGGCCGAATAATATTGCACGCCCCACTTTTCAGTTTTTTATTTGTTAAAAAAGTTTGACACATCCAATAAATTTCATTCCACTTCACGATTGTGTCCCACTTGTTGTTGATTCTTCACAAAAAAATTACATTTGATATCTTTATGTTTGAAGCCTGAAATGTGGCAAAAGGTTGAAAAGTTCAAGGGGGCTGAATACTTTCGCAAGGCACTGTATAAACATCAGTGGAAGAGAGTTCAAGCCCTTGCTGACACATTCTGGGCCAGATGGCAGAAATAATAACTCAACATGCTCCAGAGTTGTCAGAAATGGCAGCACAACAAACCAAACTTGAAGGAAGGGGATGTGATTCTTCTAAAAGACAATCAACTAAAAAGAAATGAATGGACTATGGGAGTTATTGTAAGGACCCATAGAAATGATCCAAGTGAGCCAGCAAGCAGGAAATGAATGTTAGATAGTCAGTTATGCTGGACAGAGGTACAGATGTTTGAAATGTGCCTGAATCTGCATCCACCCATCTTTGTTGCTTTACGGAAAGCATTGTCTGTAATTAATGTCGCTGTTTAGGACCTCTTCATGCAATATTATTACTTTTGGTTTAGAAATGTTTAGGATAATCACAGCTAATGGTGTTTACATTGATCACGTGGTTACAGAGTGATGCTATGTGATTTGATTTGCACTTTTGCACCTTGGTTTGCCTTTTATAATTATATGCAGCTACGTTTGTGAATTTCTCCAGTATGTTAAAAGGGTTGATTACACAGTACCTATTCAAGTATTCATGTTAATATGCTATATGTAGCTCAAGTTTTCATCTTATATATGTTCAGAATGTATTTAAATGTGTAATGTTCACATTGCGAGCATCTGAAAAACTGCTTTATAATTTGTTGCAGTTTCACTCTGTCGCATTTGAAGGGAAACGTCTCAGTAAAGAAGACCATACACCTGTCATTTGTCAAGGAGTTTATCTGTCTACTTAGCTGTGTTCAGGATGAACAGTGAGAGCAGAACAGTGAAAAAACATTAAGTCCACGGCGATAAAATCACAGAGGGATACACACGTCAGCCACACCTAGGACCTGAACATGTCTCAGCCAGGAGACGACGCCATGTCAGTTAGCACCCACGCATCAAAATCTTCATTGGCCAGCATTGCTGCAGTTAACGCACGGGCCAAGGATGAGGCAGCACGAGCAAAAGCAGCCTTTGCTCAGAAAGAAATTGAAGTGAGAGTCAAGCAAGCACAGCTCAAAGTGGAAGAAACACGTCTTGATGCCACTTTGGATGCTCTTCATCAAGAACGCAATGCAGAGGCAGCCCTCGCTGAAGCCAATGTCTATGAGGCTGCAGCAAGGGAAATGGAGGCAGGACGCATAAGTGGACATCTCTGTCAGACATACGATAACTCACAACATACCAGTGTATATGTGAAAGACCAAATCTATAGGTTTAAAACAACTCCAAAAGAAGATGCAAAACCTGCCGACATGCCAGTGACTTCCATGTATTTGCAATCCAAGCTGGTGGGTGACATGCCTGTCCCCTGTGTCATACCCTATGCCTCCCTACCTCAGAGCCATGGGAACCTTGGTGTCCCTCAGCCATCTCAGGGTGCCCAAGTGCATCAACCATCACCATGCACTAAACCTCAGACTGTCTCACAAGAAAATTCAAACATCTCCGACCTCACGAGATTTCTAAGCAGACGTATATAGAGTAAGATGGCGCCTCTGTACGGCTTGACCTCTGCTCTGTGTCCTCTCTCTCATACTCTTGTGATTTGTCTAGTATTATATTTTGCCTTATCAAGCTCGTCAACCAACTGTGTCTTGGCTGTTAACCAATATTGATATGATCAGCACACGTTATTCTGTGTAAAGAAACATATGGAGGATGTTTGTGCTACCTGGGCCAGGTATGCAGAGTTTTTCCCTCCAAATTTTGTATGCGCAACGTCATCACCTGAGTACCTGCTGCTAGCAAAGTGCCAAGGCCGGAGATGGAAGCGGGGATCTAGAGCAGCTGCCCAGACCAGGCTGAGGAAACTACGAGGGAAAACAACATGGTTGAGCGGGTCCGAATATGCTGGGACGAGCGGTGCCTCCGGCCGGTTCCACTATGCGTGCCAGTCCCGGCCTATGCGTCAACACCGTCCTATGCACCACCGCACTTGTGGCACTCTGACCGGACCTTCCCAACACGATTAGCCCGGCACCCCACACTTGCGAGCTGTCACCTGCCAGGGGAGGTATGTGGGCAGCGCCCATTCTCCGCCGCAATGTCCAGCAGTCCATAGACCATACACCTGTCATTTGTTGAGGAGTTTATCTGTCTGCTTAGCTGCGTTCAGGTTGAACAGTGAGAGCAGAACAGCCCCAATTTTTGGAAAATTGTATGGTACAAAATACTGAGGGTGTCAATTACTTTTGGAGTTCTGTGTGGATTGGAAATGTCAAGGGATACCAGCTTCAATACAGTGGGCATGGAAAGTATTCAGACCCCTTTAAATTTTTCACTCTTTGATTCATTGCAGCCATTTGCTAAAATCAAAAAAGTTCATTTTATTTCTCATTAATGTACACTCAGAAATTTGATTGGTTATGAAATTGGAGGGATTTTGACATTTTCAAAGCAGTCCATGTAAGACAAGACAATAAAGATGAAGAGTCAGAAGATTTTACTGGGACAGACAGAAATCTTGCTGTTAAGTCTCCTCTACAAGAGAAAAAGGTAACTTTGGGTTCATCCTATATTACAGACAAGGAAACACCATGGTGAATATCATCATTTAATGGTGGACCTCAAGGCTGATCCAGATAAATTCAGAGCCTACTTCCGCCTAAGCCCTGAACTTTTTTCCAAACTACTCTCCATGGTAGCCCCAAAAATAGAGAAGATTCACACAAACATATTTTATGTGTATCACGATAATCACTGCGTGAAGTGTCACAATATAGCAAAGTCAAACACAGCTAAAACCTTCCTTCATGTTGAAAGTGGTTGCAGACTGCAGCATGTAGCATACTGTCCGCTCATTGGTCAGTCAATGGAAATTGCCTGACAAGAGACAATTTAATTAATAAATAAATACATTAGACATTAGAAAGTGCCAGACTAACTTCCCAGTCTTAATTTCTCTTATCCTTGAAGGTTTGGTCACAGTACGTACAATTAAAACATCACCATGTTCTGTTATTAACCTGGACAAGACTGCTTTGTATTGATTAATTGAAACATCAGGGGAGAAGATGTGCTTTTTGTACAATGCTTTATCACTGATGGGAGAAATCTGAGTCATGAGAACCACCACTGGACGGACCAATGACAAAGGCCAAACAGCAGTACACAGACTCTGTTTGTGTGTAGATAGTGGCAGTATAAAAATGTTATGGTTAGTGAGGAACATGAGCTCAGAGGGGGAGGGAGACAGAGCACACACAGGCCTGTCTCTTCCTGAACTCTGAGCCCCACATGTATATGTGTGATATCTTCTGATTCCTTAATATATTAAATGTCTTAATTTTTCAATTAGTGTTTCAGGTGTCTTCCTTCACAAATAAACAAATACACAGTTAACACATGTCATCATGAACACTCTTGAGGACAACCTCTTTTAAACCTGCAAGAAACAGAAGTTGCCTGAATTCCCCGTCATGCACATCATCAATGACCCAGTAAAAAAGTTAATCAGTTTTCCTAATCTTTGACCATTGACTAAGTAAAGCAACCACCAATCTTGTCAACCCTCTTCTTTCATGCATGATAGGTGTTTGTTTGTTTTTTCTGCCTGTCCCAATACTGCTTTAATGACTGCGTTATGGGATCTGCATTCTGGAGCTGATTGAGTTCCTCTTGTGAATAACCTGGGTGCATTACCTTGCAACCCAGAATCAGCAGAATTCTTGTATGCAGAATTTTTTTTTTTGTTTGTGTGGAAGATGTGTAAAGACTCTCTCTCACCAGGGCAAGGGAAAAAAAAGTCCCAGCTGGCATCACATATAAAATACCAACTCGCCACCACAAGGTAATTAACACACATAATCCAGCTACACAAGCATAAATGCAGACATTAGGTCGGCCACTTCCGTAGGTTGTGTACAGAGGCCGCAAAGACGCTGCAAGTCTAATCAGCGAGCGTCTAACCAAGCTTGCTCCAAAACAGAAGCAGCTTCAACATCAACATCAGGATACGGCTGGATTTGAGCTTTGTTTCCTTCAAAGAGTTCCGTTTGTTTTTGTCAAACACCACATGTAGGTGTTGTTAATCTACTGCACTGACGCTGAACTTTATTGGGAGTTTATTGTAGAATTTATTGAGTTTTAGAGTTCATGTTTTCCTTTGTTTCTCCTTGTTGATGTTCACGTGTGTCCTTAATATTACACACATTTAGCACGCGATGCTGCTGTCTTGTCAACAGTTGGTTGTTAAATATATTTCTTTAAATGGTATCTTTTGTCAAGTTGTTATTACACACTAGTCACTCTTGAATCTTGCACCTGACAAAGTGTGATAATACTAAAACTAATACTAAAACTAACGAAACTAAACTAAAACTAAGCAGTAAACCAAAAAATAAAAATTAATAAAAACGAGCAAAACCACTCTGAAAACTAATTAAAACTAACTGAATTAGAGAAAAAAGTAAAAATGTCATGGTGGGAAGAAGACTCAACAGGCAGAAGGGTAAGTTGACACTCCAAGGCTTTATTAACGGTGCGACTAGTTTATATATGAAGATCGAGATGCAGGATAATGCTCCACCGTGCGGTACCGTAGACTCCAGAGTCCCAGCCTAGGGGATAAACAACAATCCAGCGACGAGTGTAGGACCCTCTCCACTTAAATAGTCAGAGTGACGATAGGATTGCCAACAGCTGTGGAACCAGTCGGGGTCACAGGCAACTGAGGAGGAGAAGGTCCGCCTCTACAACACAAAGAGTGATTAGTGGAAGGACAGAATACAAGAGTGCAAAGGAGCAGGATCCGTGACAGCACCCCCTCCTCAACGGGAGCCCCCGGTGACCCGTCCCCCGGCGACCCGCCCCCGCAGCTGCAGCACCAGCATGAAAATCCCGTAAAATTCAAAACTATTAAAACCCTGCTCTGGTATTCAGCATACTAATTGTTATTGGGGCTTGGTACCGAATCTCGGAGGTCAGGCGATGATATCTCCCCCCAACCTGTTGTCCTGGCTCCCCCTTGCTGTAGCGTCTGTGTTGTACCTCATCAATCTCTAGTTGTGATAGCAGTTGCTTCTTTCGTATGTTGGAACACTGAGCCACGAGTTCTTTCTGCCAGGCTGGATGTTGGGTGTCGAAGAGTCCCACATCCTCTTCATGCAACCTCTTTCACTGGGATTAAATGTGTAGAAGCATTCCAACAATTCCCAATTTTCATCTCATGTCCCTTTATGCCATATCCTTCTAGTTCCAGTAGAACTAAAATTGTCAGTATGCCCTGGTTCCTCAACACCTGAAGCAGACCTTGCTAATCCGGGCAACATCCGAGCCGGTATGGCTTCAGTCTTGTATTCTGTGGAACCAGCTCCCAGCTTGGATTCGGGAGACAGACACCCTCTCTATTTTTAAGATTAGGCTTAAAACTTTCCTTTTTGATCAAACTTATAGTTAGGGCTGGATCAGATGACCCTGAACCACCCCTCAGTTATGCTGCTATAGGCCTAGGCTGCTGAGGGGGGTCCCATAATGCACTGTTTCTTCTCATTCACCTTATTTACTTGTTTATACTTCATTCTGTATTTAATCATTATTATTAATCTCTTGTCTCTCTTCCACAGTATGTCTTTTGTCCTGTCTCTCTCCCCTCAGCCCCAACCGGTCGCAGCAGATGACTGCCCCTCCCTGAGCCTGGTTTTGCTGGAGGTTTCTTCCTGTTAAAAGGGAGTTTTTCCTTCCCACCGTCGCTAAGTGCTTGCTCATAGGGGGTCGTTTTGACTGTTGGGTTTTCTCTGTCTTATTGTAGGGTCTTTACCCACAATACAAAGCACCTTGAGGTGACTGTTTGTTGTGATTTGGCGCTATATAAATAAAACAGAATTGAATTGAATTTTTTGTTTTTATATTTAATATGTTGTGTTGATAGTGTTAGCAGCTATAGGTTCAAATAATCAAGTCATTGCATTCAGTTTAATGTACATTTTAAACACAATCCAAGCATTTTTGGAGAAAAGGGTTGTAGAACACACTCAAGGGATCACACATGAACATAAACACTGAGGGGATCTGCAGAGAGTTAAAGCTCGCCTGAGCTTCATCATCAGCAGTACTCCAGCGTCTCCATCACAGAAGCCTGATGTGCAGTACTGCTGTCTGTATTGTCAGTGCTTGGACGATACAAGCTTGACAGAAAATCTACAATGGACCTTTTCAACTCTGCACTTGGGAAAAATATTACTTTTTTTCGCCCTGCATATTTCATCATAAGTGGATTTATTGGCATTCCTAATATTAAATACTATTATGTCTTTCTTTTTTTTGTTTATATTATTTCAGTCCTGGCAAACACAGCTGTAATGGGGGTAATATGCTTGGATCATAATCTAAGAACACCAAAATATATTGCAGTTTTTAATCTTGCATTGGTGGATCTGTTAGGAAACTCTGCCATCGTGCCGAAGGTTCTTGATATCTTTTTGTTTAATCACACCCAGATTCCTTATAATGACTGCTTCACATTCTTGTTTTTCTGCTATCTTTGCCTTTTCATGCAGGCTCTAAATCTTGTTGCTCTGTCATATGACAGAGTTATAGCTATTATTTACCCACTGCATTATCCAGTGAAGGTGACTCACAGGTTCATGTTCTCTTTAATTGCCTCTTTCTGGGTATTTGTCATTACTGTGATGCTCCTTGTAGTTGGCCTCCTTACAAGACTTTCCTTCTGTCAGTCAGTTGTTATTAAAAGTTATATCTGTGACCATGGCCCGATATTCCGGCTTGCATGCAATGACTATACACCCAGCTATGCAGTTGGTAAGATGGTGCCAGCTCTCATTCTTTGGCTTCCTCTTACAATTATTTTGATGAGTTACGTGTGTATCAGCTATGCTTTAGCTAAAGTAGCCACAGTCCAAGAAAGAATGAAGGGCTTTAAAACCTGCACAGCTCATCTTTCATTAGTGGCAATCTATTTCATCCCAGTATTAACCACATTTACTCTAGGTGCAGACATAGACCCAAATGCCAGGATCATAAACCTGTCTCTGACCTCGGTCTTTCCTCCAATGCTGAACCCAATCATATATGTTCTACAGACACGAGAAATCAAAGAATCTCTGAAAAAGTTGTTTAGAATCATAACCCGCTCCAAAATTAGAAAAGAAAAATTAAAAAATTAAAAGTAAACCTGGGATTAATATTGTTAGATCTTTGTTTATTTAAGGAGTGTATGCAAAGTCAAAAGATTGTTATGTTGTAGTATTTCCAAACAGAAAACAAATGACAAAATTCAAGCTTCACATAACAATCTGTGGTTGATTGTAAAATACCAATCAAAAGTTTGGACACACCCAGTGTAATTGCAAATGCTATTGTTATGGCAAACACAGAGACAGATAAACACTTATTCACCTGCATGGCCAGTTTATAAACCAATTATGCTTATATGTATCAAAAAAAATCTGGAGAGAACCCATGCATGTACATGAAAATGCCAAACATAAAGGCCCCACCTGAGGTTCAAACCAGGAACCTTTTTCCTGTAACAATCACATGTGTTGCATTTTTAAGATGTGGTTGCTGCATTATTTGGCACATGTTTATTATTTTTTTTAAAATAGGCATGTAGAAAAACATATTTTCTGTGCTATACTTTGTTTCATTAGGTGTACTTGATATTGTAACTAAGATACAGCTTAATGGCTAGATGGAGTTATCCACTGTCTGAATAAGTCAGGAGGTTCTCCAGCTTATTTGTCTTCCAGCTTGTAAATGGATATCAGTTACCACTGATTACTGTTTTAAGAAATGTCTACTTGACTACTTTCTCTGCTTTTACATGTTTTTTTCAATCTACACTCATGCTGAAAATTTATGTGAATTGTTTGTTAACAAATTATCCAGCAGAGTGTATTACCTTTGAGTCACTACTACTTTTTAAATGCTTAACAAAACTTTTTAAATGAGCTGCAAAAATAAGATGAGCACTGTCACTGTAAGTTTGACCAACAACAAACAAAATCTCCAGGAAACTGAGAAACTTACTTTGTCTTTTGTTTGTCATGAATTTCTATATGTAGAGAAAGTATGAAGGTATTAAAAACCTGCACAGACCACCTGTCATTCATGGCAATTTATTTCGTTCCTGTTATCTTTGTAAATAATTTTACGAGTACAATGCATCCAAATGCAAGGACTGTAAACCTGTCTTTGGCCACTCTCCTGCCTCCCATGTCAAACCCAATAATCTATGTTCTTTAAACACAAGAAATAAAAAAATCTTGAAAAAGTTGTTGAAAGGTTGAAAGGCAGAAAAGTGCAACAAAAATGTAAAACTACTGTAGACTTTCAACTTTAGTAGTACCCAAACACCCCTGTAAAAGCATTTTGCTAAGATGAAAATGTGTGCAATTTCATACAGAATACTGCAGCTTAATGCAACATATACATGCAAAACATTTACATCTAGGGTGTAACAATAAAAATATCAAATTATATGACTATGTAGCTGAAAATGTTGTCCCATCTCCCTCCCCTCACCCCCTGCAGATGGTTGCACCTCACTGAGCCTTGCTTTGCTGGAGGTTTTTTCCTCTTAAAAGGGAGTTTTTCCCTTCCCACTGTTGCCAAGTGCTTGCTCATATGGGGTCAATATAAAGCAGCTTGAGGCAACTTTTTGTTGTTAACTGAATTGTATTGACAATCCAAACCATGCAAAACACTAAAATAAATAAATTCAAATTTTATGTGGACAGAGTGTTTCTCATTTGTATTCAACACGAGTGATGCCTCCCTTTAACATGCAGAAAAAAATGTCAAACCTAGTGTCCAGTGTTAAAGTAGCAGCAGTCTGCTTTTTTGTGTTTCTTTTTTGGTTATGCATTTGACTGTTAAAGCAGTGGCAGCATTTTTCTTTAATTCTTTTTTTTGTTTTTTTGTGATCAGGCAGTTCTTAAGAAATCTGATATACAGAATATGCATTTCAATAAGATATATTTAAAGGGTTTTTACAAAAGCATGAAGGATGCCTTTGATGAAGTTCCTCCTAACGGAATATAAGAGAAATGTATGATGGCATTGCTAATATAATTTGTAACACAGAAATTTGTAATGTCATTGTGCTCATGCAAGAAATGCTTCTATAAATGATAGCTTGAGTAAGAAAACAGTCTATTGAGCATATGGAGTTTATTTGTATCATTTTTTTTGTTTCAATGAAAAAATTTAGAGGACATAAATTGCCTAAATTATATACTTCTGTGGCCCTGGGTCCCTGCCCTTGGCTCATGCTGGGGTGGCCGGCCTTCAAGGTGGTTTGAAAGTCTTTTTCCAGGGTCTTACTGAACTCCTCCCACACCAGAGTTTTTGGTTCAGCCACCACCTGAGGCGCATATCACTGGGCCTGCCAGTACCCATCAGCTACCTCTGGAATCTCACTGGCTAACCAAGCGCAACAGGACAGGAACGGGGCCTTTTTGGACTGAATGTCCTCAGCCTCCCTCAAAATGAAGGTGGGAGTTGAAGATCTCACAGACTGGGGCATCTACCAGGCATTCCCAGTGCATTCTCACTCTACATTTAGGTGTACATGCTCTGTCCAGCATCCTCCCCTGCCTCCTGATCAAACTCATTGCCAGGTGGTGATCAGTTGACAGCTCAACTCTTCTTTTCACCTGAGTGTCCAGAACATATGGTCGCAGATCTATTCAATTCAATTCAATTCAATTTTATTCATATAGCGCCAGATCACAACAAACAGTCACCTCAAGGCGCTATGTATTGTGGGTAAAGACCCTACAATAAGACAGAGAAAACCCAACAGTCAAAACAACCCCCTATGAGCAAGCACTTGGCGACGGTGGGAAGGAAAAACTCCCTTTTAACAGGAAGAAACCTCCAGCAAAACCAGGCTCAGGGAGGGGCAGTCATCTGCTGCGACCGGTTGGGGCTGAGTGGAGAGAGACAGGACAAAAGACATGCTGTAGAAGAGAGACAGAGATTAATAATAATGATTAAATACAGAGTGAAGTATAAACAAGTAAATAAAGATGAATGAGAAGAAACAGTGCAATATGGGACCCCCTCAACAGCCTAGACCTATAGCAGCATAACTAAGGGGGTGGTTCAGGGTCATCTGATCCAGCCCTAACTATAAGCTTGATAAAAAAGGAAAGTTTTAAGCCTGATCTTGAAAATAGAAAATAGAGAAGGTGTCTGTCTCCCAAATCCAAGCTGGGAGCTGGTTCCACAGAAGAGGGGCCTGAAAGCTGAAGGCTCTGCCTCCCATTCTACTTTTAAGTATCCTAGGAACCACAAGTAAGCCAGCAGTCTGAGAAGGAAGTGCTCTATTGGGGTGATATGGAACTATAAGGTCTCTGAGATAAGATGAGACCTGATTATTCAAGACCTTGTATGTTAGGAGAAGGATTTTAAATTCTACTCTAGATTTAACAGGGAGCCAATGAAGAGAAGCCAATATGGGAGAAATATGCTTTCTCTTTCTAGTCCCTGTCAGTACTCTAGCTGCAGCATTTTGAATCAGCTGAAGGCTTTTCAGGGAGCTTTTATGACAGCCTGATAATAATGAATTACAGTAGTCCAGCCTAGAAGTAATAAATGCATGGATTAACTTTTCAGCATCAGTCTGGGAAAGGATGTTTCTAATTTTAGAAATATTGCACAAATGTAAAAAAGCGGTCCTATATATTTGTTTAATATGTGCATTGAAGGACATATCCTGGTCAAAAATGACTCCAAGATTTCTCACAGTGTTACTGGAGGCCAAAGTGATGCCATCCAGAGTAAGTATCTGATTTGACACCATGCATCTAAGATTTGTGGGGCAGAGTGCAAGAACTTCAGTTTTATCTGCATTTAGAAGCAGGAAATTAGAGGTCATACAGGCCTTTATGTCTTTAAGACATTCCTGCAGTTTAACTAATTGATGTGTATCATTTGGCTTCATGGATAGATAAAGCTGAGTATCATCTGCATAACAATGAAAATTGATGCAGTGCTTTCTAATAATACTGCCTAAGGGAAGCGTGTACAATGTAAATAAAATTGGACCTAGCACAGAACCCTGTGGTAATTAACCTTAGTGTGTGAAGACAACTCCCCATTTACATGAACAAACTGGAGTCTATTAGATAAATATGATTCAAACAACTGCAGTGCAGTACCTTTAATACCTATGGCATGCTCTAATCTCTGTAAAAAAAAAAATGTTATGTCAACAGTATCAAAAGCTGCACTGAGGTCCAACAGGACAAGCACAGAGATGAGTCCACTGTCAGAGGCTGTAAGAAGATCGTTTGTAACCTTCACTAATGCTGTTTCTGTCCTGTGATGAATTCTGAAACCTGAGTGAAACTCTTCAAATAAACCGTTCCTCTGCAGATGATCAGTTAGCTGTTTTACAACTACTCTTTCAAGGATTTTGGAGAGAAAAGGAAGGTTGGAGATTGGCCTATAATTAGCTAAGACAGCTGGGTCAAGTGATGGCTTTTTAAGTAGTGGTTTAATTACAGCCACCTTGAAGGCCTGTGGTACATAGCCAACTAATAAAGACAGTTTGATCATTTTTAAGATTGAAGCATCAATAACTGGAAAGACTTCTTTGAACAGTCTAGTAGGAATGGGATCTAATAAACATGTTGATGGTTTGGAGGAAGTAACTATTTAAGTGTAGCACCTGACCCATTAGCTATTGGAACATTAAAACTATTTACTCATGCCCATAATCATTATGGACTGGGCTACATAAGTTAACTCCAAAAGATCAACTGGAAAAAAGAATCTAAACAAAGACCAGCAGTGCTGAGAGCAGCCGAACATGAAGATAAATCTTGGAGATGGTTTTGAATTTTTTTTCTCTAATGTCTAAAATTTTATTTGTAAAGAAATCCATGAAGTCATTACTAGTTAAAATGAAAGGAATACTCGGCTCTACAGAGCTCTGAATCTTTGTCAGCCTGGCTACAGTCCTGAAAAGAAACCTCGGGTTGTTCTTATTTTCTTCAATTAATGATGAATAGTAAGATGTCCTAGCTTTACGGAGGGCTTTTTTTAAATAGAGGAACAAACTCTTTTTTCATGCCTCCGCTGCTCTCGACACCTGTGTGTATGTGTGCAGTGCTCCTTGGGCTAAAAATTTCAGCTGGTAGCTACCACAGTTTGCTAGAAGGCGCCGCCATCAGCGCCTACCAACAGGACCCCCCCGCTTCACCTGATGGAGGTGGAGCGAAAGGAAATGCTTTTCTAGCGTCCAAAACAGCAACGTCTACAGACTGCAAAACCACAAGGAGGTGAGCCAAGGAATTTGGCAAATGTGTTTCTTTACCCTTCAGAGATGCACAACATGATATTCATATTCCTGGATGTTTAATATTAGCTGTATTTATCTGAAGTGGAGAATAAAAAACATCCTAATGCTATGAAAAAATATGCTAATGATATGCAGCCTCTTTCTCATGCCTGATTGGCTTAGCCTTATCATGTGATCATGTTGTGTGATTGGCTATACCTACTTGACCATTATTGACTAAAATGAAGAAAGTGGGGATTCCCCATATCTAGCAACTGACAGGTACTGACCAGCTGGCAGTAGCTAGATTGTAAGAAACTGGGAAATCCCAAATTTCTAGGTAAAGATCCAGCCTATTTATACTAGCATCTGTTGTAGACAACTTACCAACTTCTGATTGGCTGAGTGTTGTCATATGTTGGTGAAGAGATGACTTATTGTCATGAATGGTACAGACTATGACTCAACTCATCATTGAGCAGTATTAAAGCCATACCTATTGCTCAGCAATATTACTATAAACAACATGGCTGGCTTATGACTGTAGTGATATCATATATAATGCATTGATATCAGCAGACTATGCAGTATGGGTGCCTGTAGTAATATACCAGTACAAAGAAGAGTATACGATGTGAATTATCATTTATTATCTATTTATATTATATAAATAGAAATTATGTAGTATACACCCTTATACAAGAGTGCAGTATGTACGTTCTCTAATTCGTTTACCATGGAAATTTTTTGTGTCTGTTCTAGGATGTGGTTACCAAAAAGTATTTATAGAAATGATTATCACAGTCTCTTAAAGCATACTTAATCAAATTGTTTTTATTTAATGAGTATTGCTAATATTGAGGACATATTTTTGCTGTAATATGTATTATATCTTTATTAACCCAGGGGTGACATAATGTGTTTTTTTCACTGTCAAAACTTCAAAGCCATAGTTGAGCCAAGCTATAGATTGATGTGATAATTGTCTGTAATTTCATCACATGAAATGATCCTTTTCATGCCTGTCCATTTCCATACACTTACTGTTATTATAAAACGCTAAACTAGATGAAACATCACCTATAAAAATGTAACATGAAATTTAAAAAAGTGAATTGTAGGTGCTGTATAGATTTGTAGTATACATGATTTTTCCATTTTGATTGTGTCAAAATTAATTGAAATAAACTTCAAGTTTAACAATTTACATGCAGTAGACACATCATTTGCCAGATATACAGAAGTCGACTATAGCTCTCTCTTTCAAAACAGCTACACAGTGACAGAGCTCAGTCCCCTGAGAGTAAGGTGCTTTCCTCCGTCTACATAAGAGTACACAGTCTTGATACTGGCACAAAGTAGACACTTCTATACGTAAATCATCGTGCTGTGGACATCTTTGCAATGGAGTTATTCAATTCAGCTCTTGGGAAAAATATCACTTTTGTACATCCTGCATTTTTTATTATAAGTGGTTTAACAGGAATTCCAAACATAATATCTTACTATGTCTTTCTATTTTTTGTTTATATTGTTTCTGTGTTGGGAAATACAGTTGTGATGGCTGTAATATACTTGGATCACAATCTGAGAACTCCAAAGTATATTGCAGTTTTCAATCTTGCGTTTGTGGACCTGTTTGGTAGCACTGCTCTTGTGCCAAAGGTTCTTGACATTTTTCTGGTCGGGCACTACTATATCCCCTACAATGACTGTTTGACATTCCTGTTTTTCTGCTACACTTGCCTATCAATGCAGTCATTTAACCTGGTTGCACTCTCCTATGACAGAATGGTGGCTATCATCTTTCCCCTGCACTATCAAGTGAAGGTGACTCACAGGTTCATGTTTTCTTTGATTGCCTTTTTTTGGGGTTTTACGAGTACTGCTGTATTAATTTCAGTTGGACTTCTTACAAGACTGTCGTTCTGTAAGTCTGTGGTTATTAACAGTTATTTTTGTGACCATGGTCAAATATACCGGCTTGCATGCAATGACAATTTCCCCAGTTATGTCATTGCTTGCTTGTACCCAGTTGTTATATTTTGGCTTCCTTTGGCTTTTATCCTGTTAAGTTACCTATATATTGGCTATACTTTGGTTAAAGTAGCCACACTTCAAGAAGGACTCAGGGCTTTTAAAACGTGCATTGCCCATCTCTCTCTGGTAGCAATCTATTTTATTCCACTGTTAATTACATTTACTTTGATGGAAAAAATACATCCAAATGTTAGGATCATAAACCTGTCTTTGACTTCTGTCTTCCCTCCCATGTTGAATCCAATAATTTATGTTCTGCAAACACAAGAAATTAAAGAATCTGTCAAAAAGTTATTAAAAATACGAGGAAAATCAAAAATCAAAATTAAATATTAGCTGTGATGTATTTGTTGGAACTAAATTCTGTGCATGTTTGTCTTTTTCTTTGCAGCAAATTGTCCTTTCAAATAGAATTGTTGAACTGTTTAATGTCAATCGGAGGTAAAACTGTAATAAAAGCATAAATCATTTTGAATGAATGGAAATGATGATGATGGATTGTAATTATAATTAAAGATGACACAAATATCTGTTAAGATGCATACTGGTGGTTCCTGGCAAGTGTCTGACATACATTTTTGAAATTCTGAGCCTCTTCGTATGCATATTTTGAAGTATGAATACTTGCTTTCAAACTTTATTGTTCACAACCACGAGTGGACCCAGTTTCAATATCAATGCAGGATAGTGAATGAGGTAATGATGCTTTGGTTTCAGATTGCGAGCAGGAAACATTTCTTTCCTTGCCTCTAGTCAGCCATGAATCAGAATATTTACTAAAGCAATTTGAGGTACTGATATTCTAGGAGCAGTATCCATATCCAAAATGCTTGAAATCAACTTCTTGGCACAAAAGCAGAAGCTGCAAGATAATGTGCTTTGTCTGCAGTTTCATGTAGCACATGGTAGCTTTCTCATGTATAAACTTTTAAGTTGTGCAGGGCCTAGTATATCCTCAGGCCCACAATCAGCTGCCCATTCATCTGACTGGTTCTCAGCAATTTCATGTGACACAAAAGATCTTTAGATCAGTCAAATGTTCCTGAGATTGAGGAAGTGTACATATAAAGAGTCCCTGCAAAATCTCACAGTAGGACACAGAAGATGACTGCTGATGATTTCCATACATTTGTATTTCCATACATGGATACATTTCCAACTGCATTTTTGCAGTTTTTCATAAAAGTTTTCCATACGAAAATAAAAATATTATCTTTATTCATAATTACAGGTTTGTCATATTATTTTACATTAGATGTGTTAGGTCTCGGTTTATTTTCTGTGATTTTATTGTTATTTCATGTATTTAAAAATAACAGGATCTTTTTTCTACAGTGTTGCCACTGACATATTGAGAGTGATTTCTGCTATAGAATATTTATTTTCTTTTTAAACTATGTAATACATACTATTTTAGGTGCTCTTGTCAATCTATTGTATAGCCGTACAATATAGTTTTTTTGGTTCCAGTTTTACATACTTTATGATTTACTTTTTCATATCAAATTCTTAATCCAATATCTTTACTACTTGATTATCATGGATTGTTGTGTATAAAAACAGTGTGAAAGATATTCTGTCTTCACACAAGGAAGCGCTGCGAATGACGTGTTCTTGGGTTTACAGGGTTTGCCTGTAAACCTGCCTGCTGTGCCCCCTTTCCCAGATAATAAGTCTAGAAAAATAACTTTTAGCTGACTCACCAGTTGTAGCTTATTTAAAAAAAATAAAAAAGTTCCCAATGCTTAAACCCAGGAGGTAGTGGAGGTGGTCAGGGTGGAGGGTTGAGGTAGAAAAGTTTGTAAATTCCAAATAATGTTATAAGTAATTATTGATCTCACACTCAGCCCAATACTTTTATATTATGATCAGAATTTTGCTGACGATCTGAACAGGTTTTTTGACAGGTTTGACAGCTTCGCACCACCCCAGCCTTTCCCACCCGATCTGCTGCCTGTTGCTGTTTCATCTCCTGCTCCCCCTCCTCTCACAAACCCACCAACAACATCATTACCTCGGTGTCTGCTTCCACCCTCCTCTGCCACCACTTGCTCAACCTATGATTCTCCAACCATTTCAGATCAAGATGGAGCTGGACTGACTGAAGCCAGGAAAAGCTGCAGGGTCTGATGACATCAGCCCAAGTCTGCTGAAGACCTGCACCACAGAGCTGTGTGATACTCTAACACACCTGTTTAAGCCTCGGACCTTCTGTGTTTGCAGAAAGCAGTTGTGGAAAACATTTTGCTTGGTCTCTGTTCCAAAGAGGAATCATCCCAACGACCACAATGACTACAGATCTGTAGTGCTCATCTCACGTAATTAAGATGCTTGAAATACTAGTCTTTCTTATTTCGGGATTAGTGTCAACTAAAATGGACCCTTTGCAGTCAGCATATCAGACAAACATTAGTTTAGATGCCCTCATTTAAATGCTACAGAGGGCATGTGCACATCTGAACACTCCTGATGCATCTGTGACATTCACTTTTTTTCACTTCTCACTTTTTTGATCTCTCATCATCTCAGTAGTTGAGATGATGAGAAGAATGCAGGTGGATATATCCATAGTCTGAAGACCCAACCAACACCAATAATTATCTGGGGCACTGAGATGGAAATGGTCTTCAACCACAGATACCTTGTTGGCAGTTTGACAGTAAGTTAGATTGGAAGAGGTATATGGAGGCAGTGTGCAGTAAAGGACAAAGACAATGTTATTTCCAGAGGAGACTGAGGTCATTCAGCATCTGCCAATCCCTGCTGTGCAGTTTCTACCATACAGTGGTGGATGGTTCTCTGTTTTTTGCTGTGGCGTACTGTGGAGAAGGTGTCTGCACAGAAGACAGAAACAGAGCAGGCAAACTTATCAGGAAGGTCGGGTATGAACTTAACAGTCTAGCAGGTGGTGGGGAGAACAATGGTCTCAAAGCTGAAATCAGTTATGATCAACCTTGCACACCCACTCTAAGCCTTGGAGTTAACAACAGTAGGACCTTCAGT
This sequence comes from Pterophyllum scalare, assembly GCA_024447675.2. Taxonomy (NCBI): domain Eukaryota; kingdom Metazoa; phylum Chordata; class Actinopteri; order Cichliformes; family Cichlidae; genus Pterophyllum; species Pterophyllum scalare. The sequence continues at coordinate 10,401 of JAMQGT020015357.1, read as the reverse complement.
CAAAGACTGATTGGGGGTGCAAGTCTGAGCATCTCAGGAGGTCCTTTATATCCGCTGCTATAAGGCTGCTTAATGGCTTAATTGCTCCCGTCATTGCTCCCATCATTTTTTTCCTCTGCTTCCCATCCTAAACTTGAGTTTTTGCCTTTGTTCTTGGAAGTCAACTTAAGTTTATGTTGTTATTCTGAAGTTGCTGCCAGCCAGAGTCCACGCCTGCTGCGCCAGTGTTTCCCAAGTGGGTTAATAAATTTAGCCAGATTTCTATAAACGAGAGTTGCTGTCTCTCCAAGAGCTGGTTTTCCTCTGAAAATTTTGGAATTATCTATGAAGCCCACATCATTTTTTTGGACACCACTCAGACTGCCAGCCATTTAAGTAGAACATGGGGGTAAACATGTCACTCCTGGTCCAGTTGAGGAGGGGACCAGAGAAAACATTGTTTTGGCAAAGTTACATACCAACTCAATATTAATGTAATGACCTCCGATTGACGTGAATCTACATTTATCCATGGCCTTCTATGTCACCTGCTCTGGCCACTCAGAAATGGCTGCTGGAGTTTCTAGCTTCAAGTTTCTCAAAACAGAGTTACTAATAATAAAATTATTTGAAACGTGAATGTGTTTGTTGTGTGCCGAGGGTGAGAGTGTATAGGGCTATGCTTCCTACTCACTCTCACCCAGCTGGCTTGATTTCCCAGCTGCTAAGGACAATCTGTCTGGTGATGGCTTAGCTACCTTTGCCTGCACAGACTACAGGGGCCTGGCTAGCTACAGGACTTTCAAGGGTGCAGAGCTAAGTCTCTAATTTACCGAGCTTGGCCTCCAAAGCTACAAACAGGCTAGAGTTATTGCAAATATTGTTATTACTAAAGGAGGCCAAAGAATAGCTTAAACATTTGACACACTGAGCAGGAAAGAGCGGGAGGGACAGGTAAAGACGCCATGCTGCTAGTGACTTGGCTAAGAGCTAAGCTAATAGCTGTGCTGTTGCTAAAGACACAATGAGTAAATACAATAAAATATAATCTGTGGGTGATTCAGCGAGTGTGCTTTGGATAAATCACGTGAAAATTACACTCTTATCTAAAAGTATGTAATTAAATTAGCTACACAGATTAATCTGCAAAGAAAAACCACTCTGTGTAGCGACAGGAACAGGAAGTTGTAAAATACCTCAGTGATCCAAAAGCAAGCCACCACCCAAACCACCAAAGATAATGAGGAGTGTGCTGTGGCAAGGGATGGTTCAGTGAGAGCCAAGATAGAATGAGTTAAGCCATGTCTGCCTAGATGCAGGATGCCATGAACGCATCTGTTGCTGGAACTCCTTGATTGCAAGCAACTAAGGAGTAAGTAAGTATTAGTTCAGGTCAAACCTCACAACTGGGCTGAAGGTCTTAGAAAGCACAAGTAGAAACTGGTATAGACTTCTTCTTCTCCTCTTCTTCATAGATTGATTGCTTGATTGCTGAAAAAATAAGGAGGATTACTCAGAACATGCAGGTGCTACTGTATAGTGCAGAGTGTTGTGTGGGTGTGGGTCTATGTGTGGGTGGGGGTGTCTTTGAGGGTACAAGGGTATAAAAAAATCTTTCAGGACTGAGCCCATTTAGGGAACTTAGTCTAGAAATGGTTATTCATATCCCTTCATATAGTATGATAAAAGTATCCAGGTTTCTAATCCTCACTACATTTGTTATTAATTATGAACAATGTTTATAGTTTCTATGGGGTATGACTATCTAATTAATGACCACGTGACAGTGATACTTGCTTGTGATGCTCCACAGTCTTAGAGGTAAAATATAAATAACAAGTCTGTCACAAGACAACTCACTTTAGTACACTGCACTACTGATGTTGGTTGGGGTGAGTTGGTTACAGTAACCTTTTTCAAGCAACTGTATCATCTTCTGTTATGTATTGTGTTATTTGCTTTTTATATATATAAGTATATGGAAACAAATATCTGTAATGGGATCAGAAGAAAAAGTCATCACTTTGTTTAATACCACATTTGTTCGCCCTGCAAAATTTTACCTTAGTGGGTTTTCTAACATCCCTAATATTGATTATTTCTTTGTCTTCCTGTGTTTTATCTACATCATGACTGTTTTGGGGAATGGCTTAATTCTCTTAGTTATTTGGCTGGTGAAGACTCTTCATACTCCTAAATACATGATTGTGTTCAACATGGCTTTGACAGATTTGTGTGGGAGCACAGCACTCATCCCAAAACTCTTAGACACATTTCTGTTTGACAGAAGATACATCATGTATGAGGCTTGCTTAAGTTACATGTTCTTTGTTTCGTTATTTGGAGGTGTGCAGTCATGGACACTTGCCACTATGGCATATGACAGATTTATAGCCATTTGTTTCCCTTTACGGTACCACAGTATGGTGACTAAAACAGCTATTGGGTCAATGTTGCTGTTTGTATGGTTGCTTATATTGATCCTGATAGGATTACTTGTTGGGTTTCTTGATCGCCTTTCTTTCTGTGGCTCTGTCGTGGTGAAAAGCTTTTTCTGTGATCATGGACCACTATATCGTCTGGCCTGTAATGATGCAATTTTGAATATTATATTGGCAAATGTTGCTGTAAGTATAGCTGTCTTTATTCCTCTGATATTCATAGTTTTGACCTATGCTTGCATTTCCATAGCGCTGAGCAGAATTGCATCAGGAGAGGAACGACTCAGAGCACTGAAAACTTGTACTTCTCACCTCATCCTTGTTGCTATTTTGTTTCTTCCATTTGTGGCTACAAACATAGCTGTATGGGCCTCTGACATCCATCCTAATGCCAGGATCATAAACTCAACATTGACACACACCATACCAGCTTTGCTCAATCCTATTGTATATGCTTTAAAGACTGAAGAAGTGATGAATGCAGTTAAGAAGCTTTTCAGAAGAAATAATGTTAACAGCACAGTCACAAAGTGGTGAGCCTCATCTCTACTGGAATGACCCATTTGGGACTATCACACTAGACTATTTCTCTAAATAAACTCTTGACCTCTAATGACCTGCTACCTATATGTGCTATAATTTTACCATTAGAAATAGTTATTGTATATCATGTTTACATAAAGTGGTTGAATTGCAGTATATTGTAGTATATTGTATTGTAATTGTAACACCCCCGACTTAAAAAAAACAAACTGTGTCTATCTAGTCACACATGCATGCATGTCTGTCATCTTAGGCCAAACAAAAGAAAATGAAATCTGTTCAGTCTCAGCTGTCTTTCTCAAAATATCTTTGAAAACTCAATTTTGTGCAAAAGCAGAGTGTTTTTCTATTAAGATTTCTGCTCAACCTGTCTAAAACAATTGTAGTACATTTTTCATTCTCTACAGTACGTTTGCTACAGTCTAATTTAATAGTTAAGAGTTACTGGATACAAGAAAAATTATTCATGGAATGGATGAATGAACATTGAGTTAATGTCACTGTTCTCAAAAATGTTTTCATTTGTAATGTTTAAAAAAACCCAACAAAACAAACCTGTCCTGTCTGGCAACTATTCCAATCAGAATTATGATCTGAATACAATGTTTTGCCAAACACATGTGCACACATTTTCTTTTCCAAGATAAACTTGTCAGTGTTTTTCTTTTATTTATTTATTCATTTTTATTATTATTCACATGTGGACATGTGCAATACAGTAATACCAGTAGTAAAAAACAGAGTGAGACAGAAAATAAAAAGGGGTAGAGGAGAAAAGACAAATACAGAGCACAAGCAGAAAAACACACTGGTTCATCAACTCCTGCATCTGCAAGAAAACACAAAAAAATAAACAGCACCTGAAAAAAATAGAAATGGATACACAAAACAATCTTATTCCATTGTGTGTGTGTCCCGAGAACAGGGCCTCAGAGCCCCAAGTGCATGAGAACTGACCGACATCCATCAGAGGCCCAAGCACCCACAGACTACAACCCACCAATGGAGCAGGCCAACAACCACGCCACGTGCCCTGGAATCAACAGGTACCCACATCGAGGCAACAACAACCAGCGGAGAGGAGTAGGGAGGGATAACCCCCCACCCTTCACCACTAGGTCCCACAGGGGCCAAGGCTAAGCAAGCCCAACAACCGGGCCCAGTCACAGTTGTGAAAATGTTTTCAGTTCATTACATTTTGACAAAATTGTACATGCCAGTATTTTTGCTAAACAGAAAAATGCATGGTTGTCACTGTATATTTATCTTTATTTGATCAGGATGTAAAACTCTATATAAAGAATTTCTTTTGCAGATATATTTTTAAAAATATCAATCACCATATATCACCATGGGTTGTTGTATAACAAGCATTTTAAAATCAGTAATCAAATTTGTTTGTTTCAAATGTAGTTTGAAAAATAGTGAATTTTAGTATTTCATTATTATAATGTGGGTAGTAGGAGATTTATGGTGTTCAGAACAGGTATTATTGTCATGGTCCTGGGCCGGTGGCCCAGTGTTTTGTGTTCTTTTTTGTATTCCTGTTTTTTTCTGGTCCCTGGTGTTTCCCTGTGTCATGCCTGCGTGTTCCTGGTCTGGTCTCTTCCTGTTTTATTTTGACAGTCCTGTGTTCCCCATGCTTTGTTTAGTTTTGCTTCCCCTTGTCTTGTCTGTGTTATTAGCGTCACCTGTGTTCCCACCTGTTTCCACCTACCTCATTAGCTCTCCTGTGTATTTAAGTCCTGTGAATTCTCTGCCTGTTGTCGCGTCGTCGTCACTGTTCCCGTCATTGCTCCCCTGCTGTGTCTTGCTCATGTGTTTCTTTGGTTTTGGGATTTCCTGTTTAGTTCCCTTTCCCTTTGGTTGCATTTTCTCCCCCCTGTTTTGTATTGCTCACGCCAAATAAAGGCTACATTATCTGATCACTTTGGCTTCCGTATCCTGCGCTGGGGTCCACTTCCTGCCTGCCACACAGCCGTTACATGACAATTACAGTATAACCAACATTTTGGCCCAGATTTACTAAGGGGGCAAATTAGCATGATGATATACTCTAAAAAAAGTTATGCGAGTGATCTACTAAAACTACATTAATTTATAAACAAAGAGACAGCCAGTTCATTTCAATGATGACCAGAAGGACAAATTAGCAGTTCAAAAATGAGCACACACACAGAGGGAGCGTAGGCTATTAACCAAAATAATACAGTGTAAGCCATGTTTATCTCATGAAAACAGCATTAATTCAAATTAGTGAGAGATGGCTGAAGAAGAATCAATATGCTTTTGATGTAAAGGTGAATTCTTCTGTTAACAATTGCTGGGGACTGTGTGTGATCTTGTAAGTTGAGATTTTCTCAGGTGTTAGTGTTTCTCAGGAATAACTGCATTACAGACTGTTTTGCACCTGTTCTCGACTTGCCTGGAAATAAACCTGTGTTAACTTGATACTCTGTGTCCTGCAAGTGATTTCTTTTGCCTAGCTGGTTTGTGACAGAACGACCTGGCCATCATGTACTCAGCAGATACAGACCAGCTCCAGGAGACAGTTTCTGCTCTCAGACAGCAACTGGAAGAGCATGAACATCATGCTCTGTCACATCACCTTTAACCAGCAAACCATGCTCCATAAAGTAAATGAACTATATGAAAGAATGTAAACTCAAGCCTCTCGGTCTCTGTTTTCCAAGCCAGCCGCATCTCTTGAGTTGACCCTGGAACCTGCAAGCCCACCACCTCTCTCAGTTGTGGCACCTTAGCCCTTGGTGAGAGCCCTGCTATCGCCAGAATGTTTTGCCGGTGGGTCGGGAAAGGCTCAGGGGTTTTTGACTCTGTGCTCCTTAGTGTTTAGGCAGCTCCATAGGTCTTATGACTCTGATTACTCAAAAATTAAATTCATTACTATAATGCAGGGCAGTGATTACAGGGGGCATAGATGCAATAAATTCCAACGCTGAGCTGACTTATGCTGAATTCACTAACAAATTAAACTGTCATACCGCATGTTCAGTTAAACTATTTCCCCCACTGTCGACCATTTCTATAAGGCAGCCCACCTCATCACTCTTCCCAAACTACCCACAGCCCTGGAGACATCTCAGCTACTCGTGGAGCACGTTTTTCATCTTTACAGTATTCCTTCGGACATCGTTTGGGACCAGGGTCCACAGTGTACATCCCAGGTTTTTCACAAGGTTTAGGAGTGTGTTTATGGGAATTTTTGGCCATTCTTCCAGAAGCTGATTTGTGAGGTCAGACATTGATGTTGGACAAGAAGGCTCATCCCAAACGTGTTCTGTCGGGTTCTTTAGAAATTTGGCTACTAGTGAAAACCTGACATAATTACTGATCCTTCCAGGTTTACACTTACAGAGTGCCAGTGGTAACATGGTATAGTATTAATTTAATAGCTGCTGCTTCACCAAGCTTTAACCTTTTAAAAAGTCACAAAGATGGTTTTAGTTTAGATCTCTGAATGCATTTTGTGTGTAACAGTGGTATTTAAAACAGAGCAATGGTGCAATTGTTAAAACATTTTTTCCCTCTTTTCAATATGGAGTTGTATTATTTTCCTTCCACAGTATAAAGCTCTTTTGTTTCCATCTCTGCCTCAGCCAAATCACAACAACCACTCACCTCAAGGCACTTTATAATGTAGGGTAATCAAATGATCAAATGCCTTTTTTCTAGTCTATGGAAGTCAGACAGCCTTTCAGTTGGAGAGGTCCAAAACATCCCAAACCTGCCAGGTACACAGTGGGTTTGGTCCACAGGTAGGACCTGCTCCATTACTTAAGTGATGGATAAGACCTTGGTTGGAACTATTACAAAGTGGGCCAAATCTACCCCAATATAAGGAATTGATTCTAATGGAAGTAAACCAACACACTTATACTGGAAATAAATTTCACAATAATTTATTCTCTTCAAAGTGTACTACTGGGCTGAGAGTACAATCCTGGCCTGCAGTTCAGGGCCCAAGAACACCACCGCCAGGGTTATGTGACTGGTTATAGACAGGAAAAGGTGGTCACTCAAAAGAATAATCAGTCAACCACATACTAAGAATGCATCTTTCTAAAAAGAAAAGAGTTTCCACCCACCTTAAGAAGCCTCATGTTAGTGGGGAGTGGGGTTCCACATGGAATCCTGGAAATGCAGCTCAATCTTTTCCTCCCCAGGTATTAGGTGCTTTCATCAAGCTGGCCACCTCCTAATGGCACAGTGGACTTTCCCTCCTGAGTCTCCCTTAGCAGTGGAACTGAGACAGAGCAGTGTGGACGCTGGATGAGAGGCTGCAGGTGTGGTGATCAGAGCCAAATTTTAATCCTTCAGACTCAAGAGATGAAGAAGCCAAAACATAAAAGAAAAATATAACGTGACCAGTAGTCCGACTACACTTTTTCCGTGTGGCGTGGATCAGTGAATTGATATCTTCACTCCTGGCATACAGCTTGATATCATCCATGTACAGGAGGTGGCTGATGTTTGCTCCAGTGTTGTAGTCAAGGCCATCTAACCCAAGAACAATTCAAGACCAAGACTAGAGTGTATCGAGACCGAGACAAGACCAAGACTTTTAGGGTCTGAGACCAAGTCGAGACCAGGACTGGGGGAGGGCGAGACCGAGTCAAGACTAAGACCAGTGTCATACGCTACAAGACACAATAAAATGTGAAGCATGATCAAAATCACTTCTCAGATGGATCTGAAAGATCCACATTCCCATAAAAACACCTAGATATTAAACACTCAGAGCTGAAATAAATTTAGCCAACTTTATTTAATACTCCTAGGTGACTTCCATCATTTATCACAGAATGTAAAACAATAATTCAAAGTTCATCACAATAGTCTTTGCTTTTCTCTGCCTTTTATAAACAATACATAAAGTTATGTTGTTTTTAAACCAACAACAATCTTTGTAAAAATGGGCTCTATTTCAAAACCACATAGCTAAATGTATAAAACCGAAAAAATGGCAAACACTCATTGAAAGTAAGAACCAAAGCCACAAGTTTCTCTCTTATACGGATTAAAGCTGCAGTATGTAACTTTTATTAAAAAAATATGTTTTTTACATATTTGTTAAAACTGTCACCATGTTGCGACAGTATGAAACAGATAATCTTTCAAAAAATTGAGGTCCTCCACCTCCTCCCTGAGCTATTATTGCCATCTGCAGAAATGCACCACTCCCTGTCAAAAACAACCAATCAGAGCCAGGAGGAGGGTCTTAGCACTGTCAATCATTCCTTGTGTATGCACTGCTCAATGTACTAATGGGGGAGAAGCAACTTACCGTTCCAGGAAAACTGTTTATCTGCCGTCATCAGTGGCCATGCTAACTAGCCTGAGCATTCATGACAGGCTCTACTGTCGGGGAGAAACTATAGTATAGCAGAGAGCAAAGTGGAGAGTGTGAGCACCGCGTACAGAAGAATGATTGACAGTGCTAAGACCCTCCTCCTGGCTCTAATTGGTTGTTTCTGACCAAGTTGTGTATTTCTGCAGTTAGTAATGGGAGCACTGGGAGAAGGCAGAGGAGTGCAATCTTTTTTGGATTTGAATCAGTATGTTTTGCAGCCAATAAAAGTCTTACAGTCTCGAGTGACTGCTCTATCTACCAGTAGTGGGTGTTTTGCTCCCCTGGTATCTCTGCCAATTCCTTTCTGGGCCCCGCTCATGTATTGTGCCACATGCCTGCTCATCTTAGCTGCTATGATGCCTGACAGGAGTTTCTATGTTGTACTCAGGCAGGTTATTGGCCGGTAGTTGGATGGAACCAGTCCCTTCTGGGGGTCCTTGGGGATCAGGACCATCTGGCCTTCAGTCAGTCATTCTGGCTGTGTCTTAGCCTCTGACAGCTGGTTCATTTGTGCTACCAGGCGGTCGTGGAGTGCAATTAGCTTCTTTAGCCAGAAGGTGTGAATCATATCAGGGCCTGGAGCTGTCCAGCTCTTCATATGTGAGGCTCTTTCCTGGATGTCCGCCACTGTGATTGTTACTGGAGCCTGTTCAGGGAGCTTGCTGTGGTCTGCTCTTAGATCCACTAGCCACTGAGCACTGGTGTTGTGTGTTGCATCCTTCTCCCATATTCTCTTCCAGTATTGCTCCGTCTTCATGCCTTGGTTGGGGTGCTTTTCTCATATTATTCCCCTGCCACTGAGAGTACACCTTCTCTCTGGTATACCTCTTCAGGCGGTTAGCAAAGGCTGTGATTCTTTGTTTGGTAGTCTCTAAGGTCTTAGGTATAGACAGCCTGTTGCACTTCTTAGGCACCCCTTTCTTCATCACACCTTTCTGCAACTCTGATAATTGGCTAACTTCCCTCTGTGCTGCTTTAAACTTAGCCCCTAGGCATCTTTTAAATGGCGGGTACTGCTTCTTATTGCTGTTCATCTTATAGCCAAGCATCTCAAGGATTACTGTTGCCGTGGTATACAGATTGGTTTCAGTGATGGTTGAAGTAGGGATTGTCCATAGTGCTGCATTCACATCTTCTAGTAGACTTTCAGAGGGTACTTCTCGTAGTCTTGGTAATCAGCTTCGAGGGGTCCAGGTTTCCAGCTTAGCCATGATCTTATGACCTATTATGACCTAATATATATATATATATATATATATATATATATATATATATGTATATATATATATATATATATATATATATATATATATATATATATAAACTTCTGGAAAGAAATAATCACCAAACTTTCTCAAACTTCAGTCCCCTTGGCAACCACTGTGTTTTGGAGGTAAATGCAGTCTCCTGTAGCGTAAATGAAATCTCCTAAGCAGTGGTTTCGAGCTGTGCTGTGTAGTTGAAACTGAGCACAATAACATGAAACACAATTAGTTATTCTCTATTTGCTTTTAATTGGGAAATTTTGTGTGAGCAGACAGACATTAACCTGTTAACTAGCCGCACCAAATTTACCCGCAAAAACTACGAGATGCTCTCTGGTATTTAGTGGTTCTGGAAACCCCACATAGCCTGTTAACTGGCCACGTCCTGTCCCAGGGGCATGTAGTGCGCTTTATATGGCAGGCCAGACCCTTCCACTTTGAGTGACACCTCCTTCAGCCAATCATGTTAAGAAATGGGTTTTCCAGAGCCAATAATAACCAGAGGGCTTTACGTAGCTTTTAGATTAGATTCAACTTTATTATCATTGTACACAAGTATACAGTAAGTAAGTATTGCAGGTTATTTTGGTATGGCCAGTCACATGATTGGTTGAATGAGGTGTCAATCAAAATAGGAGGGTCTAGCCTGCCATATAAAATGCCCTATAAAATGCCCTATATACCTCCTGGCCAGTTAAGAGGCTAAATCTAATGGTGATCATTTTAAAGGCTGGCCATTGACAAAAGCCCCGAGCTCCGAAGCTAGAAAATTGAGGCTCCAGCATAGCACTAACAGTTCAGA